>WBMY01018381.1:635361-742005 GCA_013397315.1 Donacobius atricapilla | reverse complement strand
GGGGCCAGCCGGGCCCTGGGCCCGGGCCCCTCCCGGCCCGGCCGCGATGTTACCTCATGGCTGCGTCTGTGGAAAGAGGGCAGGTCTCCCAAGATTCCTGTATTTAAGCGGTGTCCCAAGGGGTGTACACTTTTTACCTGATTGGCCAGCTTAGCTGTCAGTTCCAAAACGGATCAACAATTGGTTTTTTTTCTACCATTTATGCTAAACCAATACAGTTAGCTACAAAAAACATTTTACATGACAATGTTTCTATTTTAATATTATACTATAACCTAAGAAATATATATATACATTCATCACACCACCATTTCTAAGCCCTAATAATAGCAGAAATAAAAGAAACTATATTAATACAGCAAAACCTTCCAATATTATACATATAGCATTCATTTTAATATTTGCAAAAAGCCAACTTTATAGTATGCATCTATAACAAGAGCAAGCAAGTCAATGCCTTTCCTAACAATAATGGGAACAGCCATGAGTCACAGCTCTTCAGGAAATCCTGGTGCCAGTCTGGTGTCACCTAAGGACATAAATTGAAGGAGTATTCTCCTCCAACAAGCTCAGGTCTGATCTCAGTTCACTACAGGTCATTGCCAAAATCTGAAGAGGACAAAATGTTATGGATCAATACCACTAGAAACTCTGCAGTATATGCAAACCCCACATTTTTTTGATACCACTGTTTTGAAATAACAGGACAGCAATGATCCTGAAAAAGAACAAGAAAGAAATTTCCAAGAAGTCACCTGGCTCATGGGATAACAGTGTTGTACAGTGGGGGGAATATATCTTTTGCTGAAAGAAAAACAAGTACCTTAAAAAATATCCGAAGGACTCACAAAATGCTGGGTAAGTAAAAGATGCCACATGCAGAGGAATAGTACAAAGTGTTCTAGTGAAGATGGACAGAAAAATGCTTGGTTTTGCCAGTGGTTTTGGATCAAACTTCTAGGTTTAGACTGTGGTTCTACCAGATGGCTGATGCCATTCTCAGTTGATAGGAAACTTTGCCTTCAGGCTTCTTCTCCACAAAGTTGGGAAGCAGGCTGTGAAATCAAGTAAAGTATCTAGTTTGGCTTTAATTGCAACCCTTACTGAACAACTGCATCATTATCTACCTAATTAGTGCTGAACTTTTCTGTTATGTTTGTTAATTATTTGAGTAAGTGCAAGGTGCAGCACTTCAGCCAGGAAGGGAAGATTCATTATCCATAATTTTAGCAGAGAACACCAACATTTACCCATTCATGTATTTTATCTTTCACCAAGTCTTTTTTGTTATCCACAGAAAATCACTTATAACAGCAAACCAAGACTGAGACTACATTATGCCACAGAATTTGCAGTACTACAGGCAAATCCCTCTGCTTTGAGCTAGCAAGCACCCAGTTGAAAAAACACTTTCTTAAATAATCTAAAATTGGTTTACAACACAAAAATAATAGTTAGGATGAATTCAGATACTGTTGGCAGAGGAACACGCTAATTGCTATGAAGTTATTGCACAATTCAGTGCCTCCAAGGAGGCATTTCAACCAGCCTTTAAGCTGTACTGGGGGTTAGGCTGTGCAATGAAAGGCTCGTTTCCATGAACACAGAAGGAACACAGAGGAAACCTCAATAACCTGATAACAGAAAGAGAAGCCTCAGCCCTGCGCCCTGTCAGGGCTGCTTCAGAGGAGCCTCAACCCCAATGGCCGGGAAGACACCCTGCAGCATGTAGGGGCAGGACACCATCTCTGGAAACGTGAGACCGGTTATGGGACAGAGGGGAAAAGCATTCCAGGATTGCACGGGATTTATAAAAAGATATTTAACAGAGGAAGAGAACATTGAAGAAGGGAGGATGCAAGATGTTTTGTAGAAAAATATGCTTGGTATACTATCAGGATAAGAGAAGGGAAAGTCGTGTAAGCGGGGCTGGCATCTTGTCTGGCATCACTTCATCACATCTTCTCCATAGGTGCAGCTGCAACTGCAGCAGCAAGGGTTCACTTGTCAGTGTGTGATCTCCAGTGAGCATCAGGCCAGACAGCCAGACAGCAAGGTAAGTGGGCTGGGAGCCAGGGTGCACACAGCTGCACTTCTGAGACACAAACAGCAGGTTCAGGAAATCCAGACCTAAGGCTGGAGAGACTGTCACCAAATGAAATATTGTCTGCACCTGGTGAGGTAACAATGCTTTTTCTTCAAAAACCACTGGCCTATGGAACTACACAATGCCCATTCTGTAGGAAGAAGAACTGGAAAACAACCAGCCCAGTTGTGCCAACTTTCACCAGTTCACTGGGCAGTCTGGTATCACTTTGGGGTCAGCCACCAGGGATCACCAAAGAGACCCCAGGAGAGAAGAATGCATGTGTAAGGGGGTAGAAAAATATGTTGATAATTTCAGGGAAATGTGTTGATTCTGGGAAAATCAATGAATATGTATGTAAAATATAGTATATAAACAGGAGCTTTTCTGTATTCAGCATGCACTACATTTTGGAGGAGATATCCCCTTGTGCATTAGCAATGAGGGTTTATGTCTGTGTTCACCCCTGAGACTCTGTGTGTACACATAAATGTGTCATGCACACACACATCTATTGGGAATACATAGCTCCATGGCTAGTTGGACCTTTGGAGAGGGAGTTTTGGCAGCCTCTTTCATATCAGATAATTTAGGATTTAGGAAATCCAAGCGATAGGTTCAACAATAATATATCTTGCACTTTATCCAAAAAGTTGGAAGGCAAACCCAGAGAAGATTTACTGATGTTGACAGAGTAACTGGTTGCCTTGGAATTGATCTGTGCTGAACAGCAATTTGTTTGTGCAAGGTTTTGTTCTGAAAAGTGTAGCTGTAAGATGTGAAGCTTCAGCAAAGGGAATGAAATTATCGGCAAATCTTTCCCAAGCTAGGCAAACAAGGGAGTTTTTATTAAATCTTTCAGAAATCTCAGGAATTCAGATTCCATCTTGGATTCCTGTGAAAGTGAAACTGTGGGCAATAAATGCCATTATCTTCCAAGAGCTCAGTTATTAGCGACCATAATTACTTTTTAATCCAGGCTTGAACTTCTGCAAAATACCAAGCAAGAATTTAGAATTGAACCAAATGAAGTGAAATGTGAATCCAATACCCTTGGAAATTCGTATCTGGAAAGCAACACCAAAGGGAACTCGGACAATTGGCCAATGACCTGACCATCACCACAGAAGTCCTGATAATTGTGAAATATGGACATGTCAATTCCTGACAGATCAACAAATTAATAAATGACTTCTATTACAGAACTGTAAAAAAAGTAGAAACTTCTCCTACAGATCAGCTATTAAAAAATTTGATGGTGGATCAAAGACTAGGAGAGAGAGGAAAAAATGAAAATTGTCATGGTGTTTCTGTCTTAATGTGCTGCATGTGCCTTATAGAACAATATGCTGTAAAAGCAAGAAAGAATTGTTACTGATTGTAACAAGTAAGATTACAGCTGTGGCTCTCATGTTTTTTGGTTAGTGTATATAGTATAGTCACAAAGGGCTTCAATTTCTGATGCAACACTGGCCTTACTGACTGCGCACAAAACATTCATGTTTAGTGTAAGAAGAACAGATTCAGGAAGAATTTACCCAGACTTGTAGAGCTCTGGTGAGCATGAATCACAACATCCATGGAGTAAGAGCTGTCCCTGGGCAACTCTAACAAAGAACATGAAGTTGTTGTTAGGTCTGTTCTAATTTCGAAGAACTCGTCTACTTACAATCGCTAAACATCAATATTTAAGTTGTAATAAAAAACTCTAAACCAAACTAAAAAAAACCCCAACAAAATCTCAAGAAACAGGCGAACAAAAACACCCAACCAACCCCCCAAAATCGCAAACAAACAGAAAATCCCCCAAAATAAAAAACGGAACAAACCCAACGCCCCCAAACCAAAGCATAAACCAACCAACTAAAACCACAAAAAACCTCAAACCAAAACAACCAAAGCAAATAACCAACCAGCAAAACACATACCCACACCAAAGAGACCCACCACAAAACATAAATCAAGATCCCAGTTGTATCAATTGAAGAATGTTATCATGGAGACTGTGATCACCACGTAGAAGACACTACTCAGCAATGGTTCTCATACCTTAATGGAGTCCAGAGATGGAGATGTCTCTGGAAAGCTTAATCAGAATTTAGACACACTGACCCTGGCAAATGGGCTCAGCTGTAAATGAGCACTGGCTGCATAGAGGCTGCGGGGATTTAACCCTTCCCTTACCTACAATATGTTTGTTGGGTTTTGTTTTCAAGCAGCCACATAGGAGGACAGCAACCATTGCAAGGAGTAGTATCACATAGATGCCAGTGGCAGCCAGGACTTGTCCCAGTATGACAGGGAGCGAGGAAGCAGAACAGCTCTTCAGTGCATGGGCTGGGTCCCTTCCCAGAGGAGTAAAGGAAGAGGGGACACAAAGAGGCACAGATGAAAAGCACTACAGTATCACTTCTCCAGGAGCTGAGCAGACATAAAACATGATCACTATGACCCCAAGGCTTAGTTGAAAGAAGGGTACACTGCAAAACTTTAGGAAAGAGCTGGGAGAACACCTCTGAATGACACCAGGGAAGCAGGTTGCTCCTAGCATCTCCCGGGAGATGTCATTTACCAATGGTGTTCCAAACTGCCTGAGTGACCCACAGGCTCACAATCCTCTGTGTGGCTTTTTGGGAGAAGACACTCAGGAAAAGTCAAGCCCCTGCAGTATTTTATTGGGTGAGGATGAAGGCTGGATTATTTCAACCAGAGACGGAGGAAAACTGACATGATTTACTGAGCCTTTGCCAAAGAGAAAGCAACAATTTTGTAACTTTTTTAAAAGTTCAACTTTCCACCAATGTATCTAACCCAGGCCAGCTGAAATTAAGTGAAGTTTGTCATAAGAATAAAAAATTACTATGGCAGAGAAGCAGTGAGGGGCTGTAGTGCAGATAACTTTGCAGAGTCAGGATGGGATGTGTAGAGAGCAGGACTCTGGAGGTGGCGAGTGCTGAGGAGACAGGACAGAAATGTGCAGAGGTTTTTCCTGCACAATACTTTCATGAAAAAGTAAAACATTAAAAAGTAGACGAGGGAAAATAGTAAAGAGAGAATAAAGAGACCTCTCATATTAATACTTAGAGATGCTCAGTGAATAACTGACCCATGTGCTTGTGATGTGGAAAACTGCACAGGGAGAAGAGCTTGCTGCCCGGAAATGATAACTAGAGATACTCTTGCCTCTCTACCAAAAAGAAGTCTCTGGCCCCTCTAAGCAGGGGGCTGCACAGTTATACCCTTTTATACCTGCTACCCCATCCTGCGATAACTATGACAGTGGGAAACAAGCCTTGCAAGCCCACTCTTGCAAAGAGAATTCCTGTATAGAGGAAATAAAAACTAGCAAGAAGCAAATTACCGAGTGCTTTGCAATCTATTAAATGCACAAATAATTTGATTTGTGAATTGTTGGAAACTAGATGGAAATCTCCCAGATCCCTGTGCACACAGGCTCAGAGGCAGAAAGGAATGCAGGGGTTGATTTGAAACCCTCAAAGAAACTGAGATACATAAGGTCACACAGTCATGAAGTGGGAATGTAAGTTTTAGTTTTAGGTAAGTAAAAATATGCCTTAAGTGCCTTAAGCAAATAAGAGACTGTACTAATTAACAGAAAAGCCCTAAAGTCCAGTTTAAAATTCAGTAGCCTTACCTTTTACAAAGTTAACTAAGTCCTAGACATAACATAGCCATAACATAACATTGCTAACATTGCTAGACAGAATAGATAGGTTGTATGTGTAGGCCCTGTGTAAGAAATGACGACCATTGTTGCACAGCTGTCTTAGAGCAGGATAGGTGCAAAAAGACAGTCATAGCATCGTGTTTGTAGCCGATTGGATGATTTATGAATATAATGCATTGTATTGGGGGTGCTGCTGCTGCTGCTGCTTGGGACATGGGGACTATGCTAGAAAGCTTTTGCATGATAGCACGGACTGTAACACTCTAGCTTCATGAGACTGATCTAGCCATGCAATAAACTACTTTACACCAAGCAGCAGCCTCTCTTGTTCGGCTTGTCAAACTTGACACTGAATTATGGATTACCCAGTTCTGGCCAGTTCTGGTAAGAACTTGAGGTCCAGACACTCTGTTGTAAGGAACATGGGCCCTCTTTATCTTTCTCTTTATGCTTTATATCCTGATTGAGCAGACCTATAGACAAAATGGTAACAGTTTAATATAACCTGGGTTTTTCCATCCATCGCAGTTGTACACTGCAGTATGCAGCTAACACAGGAACAAGTACATTTAAAGCAAATTTCATAAGTGAATTGTGGATAATAATTTTTTCCATGGTACATAAGAAAGTAGATCTGAGTGAACTGCATTTCATTTTGGCTTGTCCAAGTTATTTTTACAGTAGCAAGTCAGGCACTAAAAGCACTTTAACCACAAAAATTGGGGGTATCACCACCAGTATCCTAGATGTTGATCTGCCACCTTTGGTAAGCACTACAGATCATGATGAACGGGCTGCTACAAATACCGAAGCAAGTAAATTAGCTTTAGACATGTCTAAAAATCCACCCATTCTCTCTTTCTTGGTCCCACTTATAAAGCTGCTGACTCCCAGATTATACCTCATGCTGAATATGGAGACATTGCTACAAGTGTTCAATAAGGAACCCAGAAGTGCCACCAACCTCCTTCCCCTGTGTTTAACATGGAAAAGAATTCCCCTTGCTGCCCTGCATAGTTATGCACAAGAATAGAAGATGCAGGTCACGTACACACATTGCAGGATAGCTGGAGATTTTAAGCTGCGCTATTTTTCCCAGTAGACAAGCTCAAGAGTAAAAGCAGATAACTGTGACATTTTTCAGAGGGTCAGCCCTGCAGTGCCAGAGCAGATCTGATTTTGGGAAGAGCAGGGAGAGCATAAAATGAACAGAAGAGCTGCTTTCAAGTTGCAGAATCCTTGTTTTGAGAGACTTGCACACTACACCGACAAATGCCCAACTTCCCTGCCTTTAGCCTCATGTCCAGTGACATTACCAAGAACAAACTGGTGTTGAAAACTCTGCTTTAGGCTGAAGAAAGAGGAGATGCCAAACTGCTTATTGGAAGGCTGCTGGGAACTATTTTATGCTAGGGAGAATGATAAGCCACATAAATATAGTCCGACATTTTAAAAGAAAAATTTATTCAAAAATGCATTCCCTTAGGGGAAAAAATGGTCAAAATGGGATTTACTTGGTCAGACATTGCGGTGGCTGTTATGGTGATTAGGAAGTCTGAGATAAACAGTGACTGTAACACATACTGACATTAAACCCTTTAATCAAAGAAACAAACACATCATTAACAAGAAATAATACAGAGTGATGGATAGTTATTATAGTTAGAAAGAATGGAGGTCTAAATCACAGGACAAAGAGGGGATTGTGCATGCCATAAGAAATACTTTGCATTTTGGATGACTGCGGTTTCACACTATTTGTAACGTGGGAAATTAATTACACCAGATTATATTTTATGAATGTTTTATGTAGAAGACTGTCATAAGGCATGTGAACCACTGAAAGCCTCAAACCAATGTATTATACCTTCAGAAAATCCATTACTTCTGCCGTTTTACAGAACACAAATACTCTTAAGTGTCCCTGAAAGATATTCAGTCCAAGTGTGGTGGAAGTAAATAGATCTAAGATGAAGCTAAACTGATTTTCCCAGGGACTTACCACTGGAATTGAAGTACAAACCTCCTCATCAGCCAGCATAATAATTTACCCAGCCTTCAGCAGTGACAGCATTTCTGCATCTCTTTGTGTTAACAGAGGCAAGAGTATAAACACTGTTTACCTGCTGCCGGATAAATGGTTCTGACCACTCCACCACCAAAGCTAAACCCTCTTTGAATACATGAGTTGAGGCTGTATTTATTTCCTTTTCAGGGCAATATCAGATTCAGTAATTTCCAGCACGCTCGTTGCCCCTGCACACACTGTCCCTCAGCAGCTCCAGTGCTTTTCTTCCAGCTCATGCCCTATACTGCCCAAAATTCCCAGACAGACAAGGGACAGAACACAGGTAGAGCAACAGGGCTGCTCGTGCTGCTGCTGCCACTGAAGTCAGTGCCAGCCAGGCCATGCCTGGGCTCTGGTCACACATGTTTTAACCGTTCAGCAATGTTCTATCTGTGCCAGAAAGAGTATGTAGATAAGGTGAGAAATTCAATCAACTTTTCTTTATTTGAAAAAAAAAATCACAACCAAAAATGCAAAAGGATCTTTAGCTCTTACGGCAAAAGTTTCATTTACAAAGAGGTCCTTTGATTCAAGAAACCAAACCACTTGTCACACATGAGGTTGATAAACACTGCATGTAAGAATCAGAGATTTGGAGAGATTTTGTTCTGCTTTTCCCCACTTCAGCAGTCATATAAAGATAAATTCTATTGAACAAAATGAATAAATTTCTATTGAACAAAAACTTAGTGACCTTTAATGTGAATTGCCCTAGGGCTCTTAGGCCTGGGAGGAGATACCAGAAGTTAGATTGGAAAATAGCCTTCAGCTGCGAGGTCTGCCTCTTGCCAAGCCTATGATGAACCACAAGGGAGAGGGGAAAACACGTGCTTTGAAACATCAGAGCTCATATGCAATTACATTTTGTCGCTGTTAGCAGCTACATTTTCTGCACAGGCCTTGTGTTTCTGCAGTGAGCTCATCCTACCACACCAGTTTTTGGGTGTGTTTCTCTCTCCTCTACTGCGAGAGTGCCCCATCAGCCCTTGGGACACCCCGTTCCCTCACAATACCAACCAGACCTACCACACACATCGTTTCAAGGGTCACTAAGTACATACAAGGTTGACATACACAAAAAATTGACCTCCAGTTCATAGGACAGCTAACAAACACACACCCTGTGTGCCTTGAAAGTGCTCAGACAGAACAACCCGACAAGACACGGGGGCACACCGTGAAGCAGACTTACACCTTTTGTCAGGAGGCTTCTTTCACCATATCTCCATAGAGCTGAATGATGTTCCCCCACAAAAAGCTTTCCTCTGTCTCACAAACCCACCAAAAGAAAACCATGCAACAGGAGCATTTCAATTCAGCAGGTGGGCCTTGAGACAGAGATTTGCATGTCCAGCAAGTACCACATCCAACAGGATACAGCAACTTCACTCCAAAGTTGGCACCATCCTGGAGCCCTGAACAAGACCAGGTTTGCACAAGATTATATGGACACATCTCAAGCCTACAAAACCATCTGCCTAAACATTGTACCTTCAGTCAAGGAAGTTGTGCAGGCTACGAAGGTTTGCTTGGTCCTGCCAAGTGCCTCTGGCAACCTCTATTTTGTGGCTGCCTTCTATAAAAAAGGTGATTGTTTGGGGGGGTTTTTTTGTCTGCTTTTTTGGTTGTTTTTGTGTTGTGGGTTTTTTTTTTGTCAAGTGCAAACAGGAACGCTTCTCATGAAAGACTATTTACCTGCATGTGGCTTGTGACTGTCTTGAGATCAAAGACTCCCAGTTACAGGCACACAATAACATTTTCCAGCTTAATGAGAAGAAATAAAATAAAACCTGGAATTCAAGTTAAATTACAGTATTTTTTTAAACTAAAGATAAACACAGAACATAGTTTTGAAGCCTGCAATTTTAGGGCTGCAAAAGATCAAATAAGGTTTACTTAAAATGAATTAAACCCTTCAATTTAAGGTCTTTCAGATGGTACAGAGCTAGCCTATTTAATGTTCATCACAACTGGATGAAAATTTTTATATCAGCAAAGGAGGCAGCAAATAATAGCAAAATATAGCAAAACACACAAGTTATGATAAACAAGAATGAACATAAAACAATATGGGTTGGAAGTTAGAATAGACAATATTGCCTTAAAATTTTTTCAGGTGCAAGGTATAAAAGTAGTTATTGACCTGCATCCAGGTGACAGCAACCTCATCATCTTCCTGGAAGAATTCCTGGATTGGGAATCCACCTCATCACCAGAAGGACACGGGCCTGGCTTCCTCACAGCAGGGATTGAGCAGAAGGTCACATCCCACCAACCAGGGCCTCACCGAGAGGCAGAGACCTACAGTGCTGAACATGGGGGACTGGTCATGGTATCTATTGATGGTCTACAGCACAGTAAAGAATGAGCCAGGAGCCACCTAGGAGTGGCAACAGGAGAGCACGGCCCCACAGAAACTCCGGAAAGGAACAGTAGCTCCAGGCTGAACTGAACTGACCCCAGGCCATGGTGTGGTTGGAGGATCCAGGTGAGGCTGGCCAACGGGGTCATTAGGCCAATTAATGCTCATTAGGTATTTTCACAGGTGGTCCTTTGTTGGAGTCCAGGGCATGTGGAAAACCCCTCAAACTGCCCTGGGGGGTCCGAGACCCTGGCTGGGACCCGAGGAAAGCATTGCCTTTGACCTTAGTCCATGGAAAGAACTTCCAACACTCATAGATGAATTGAAACCAACAAAGATTTATTAGTTTGTCACAGGGTGAAAATTTGTTGTTTTGGGTTTTTAGTATGGAAATAGATCAGAGCAAGATGGAGAATTTTGGGCGGCGTCTCATGTTCTTCTTCTTCGTCTACTCCATCTCCTGATGTGACGGTGGCACAGAGCCATTGGTAGAATGGATTTGATGTAGAAATTGTGTGTTTCGAATGATAGTTACTGACACAAAACTGTACATATAGTACACTTTTAGAGTTAATTGGATTAGAAATCTTTAAAAGCAACCTTGGACTCTTCGTCCATGTTCCTGTAGCTGCTTTCCTTCAGTGCACTGAGACTGCTCTAAGACCTTGAGATAAGAAATAGAACAAGCACTTTTGAAGACCAAGCCACAGGTTTCATCTCATCTTTTAAACCCTGGTATGGGACTCTGAGTGACAGAAAACCCCTAATTAGGGGGTTGGTGGGGTGAAAATCTCGTCAGTCCTTGAGGCTGTGAAAGATCCCAAGCAGTTTACAATGCATGAGAAACTACAGAACTAACCATATGTGAGATGCTTAAGGGACATAAGGCTCTGGACCCATGAATTTCTGGAACCTTTCTGGGTGTCTGCACTTACACTTTAAACCCATGTGGCAAAACAAGGTCAAAAAGTCTGACTCTAGAATAGGACAATTCTCAAGAAAGCTTGGAATGAGGCAGATCAAAGACCACTTGATATATATGTATATATATACATATGTATCTCTTTCTTCTTGTTGCAGTGTCTCTTTTCTTCACACACACTGTATTTTCAAGCACTATTACCAAAAGTTCTCTCAGCTATTTCCCTTTCCCTGGTATGGCAACAGTTTTTGAAGAATGGTGGTTCCAAATGTCACTCCTGGCCTCAGTTATTCTATTTGAAGCCATTTTGTACTTAGCTCACAGCTCTTTTAAGTAGCCAATTTCAAACTGAATGTTAAGAAAAACTAATGACTACTTAGATTTCTTGAATTTTAGGCATGCAAAAGCATTACTGCATTTAAAGGTGCTAGGAAAGGATATTTAACTGTTGGCAATAAAAAAGTTATGGAGCTTGTTCCCTTGACTCAGAACATTCAACTCCCATGGGCCCTAATATAACTACACTTCAAAGTTCAGCAAATACGGTTCTGACTAATTTGGTGACCCATAAGAAGAACTTAGATCAAATTATTGACTGACATATTTTTTTGCCTGAACACAACATTATATACAATGGCTGTATGGTTTAACACATACATTCATACAACAATAATTTCCCTGAGGAGTCTGCAGCTCAGAAGAGAGTAATTACATTATGCAACATTTCCAAAACACGCTCCTCTCATTCATGATTAACCACACAACTGTGTGCATGTGCCTAAAATTCTGTTCTCTGCACTGCTCTCCTTCATGGGAACCACTGCTCTTGCATCAGCACCCTTTGCCTGTTGTGAGGTGAGAGGAAGCTGAGTCACAGGAGGAATTTTAGTCACGAGCTGGGTTCAGTGCCCTCCTTTTCACCTTGGACTTCCACAATCTCTGAGTTTACAGCTGTAAGAGGACAATCCCAAATAAGAAGTCAATTAAGATGAAAGCAGAAGCTGCAGAGTCCTACAGAACTGTGGCCCTGAAACCTGTGTTTAACTTAATCCAGGGCACCTTCCCACTGACAATCTTCTCATGCACAGCTGCTGTTGCATCATGACAGCAAATTATCCCTGTTCATCAACACCATCGAGAAACCTCTTGTGTTTAATCCTTAAGCATGACCTTTAAAGAGTCATAGTAAGACACACAACCTTGACAGCCAGTGAGTGTTGGATGCCTACAGTGATTAGAGAATTGGAAAGCTCTTGGGTTGCTCACAGCACTGTTAGACCCTGAGATCTGTGACATATTTTACTGTGTACTTGCATCCTCCAGATTTTCAGCGAGGCACGCACAGCTGGATTTCCCTATACAAATCTCAGATTTGCTGAGACTCTGTTTTTGACTTAACCTTATTCTGCAACGAAACCACAAATTGCTTTTTTTTTTCTTTCAAGTAATCCAGAATAATAAACTGGTAGAGTGAGTTCCTCAGGCATCTACCTGGTATTTCCCATAAGACAAATGCATAAATTTTCTGAGAAGCTAATAAACTGCAAAACTGCCAGGGTTAATTGAGTTACTTGGAAAACCTCTGATATTAGATGCACAAGTTGCTGTTATGCACAAGCACACAAACCTGAGATAAAAAATGAACATTAAAGAAAACTTCAGGTGGGGAACACTGAAGCTATCAAACACTGTCTGGCCTAGATCACTCCAGGTCTTGAGCATGAAGGAAGTGAGAATGTGACCCATGTGATCCCAGGCTTTTTGAGCAGGGCGCAGTGTATTTCCCTCACAGGAAATATCAGAAAATTCAGTGGCATTTTTGAGACACCACCAGGTGTACCAGCAGAGCAACACGTACTCAACAAGGACGGAGAACTTAGATGTCCTGAAGCAATGCCCGATCTGAGGAGGAATTCCACCAGGGTTTGCAGCTGGGAGGAGGGAGGGAACAGAAGTGGGGCCGCAGCTGTGGCACAGACCTCTGGGTCTGGAAGGCCATGTTGGGATGGACACATGGCTGCAGTTACATCGAGGACTCAGTAAGTGACTCCAAGCTGGTGCCTGGAGCTGCCATGCTGAGAAGGGCTTAACACCTGTGAAGGGCTTAACACTTGTCATGGAGCCAGAGTGTTCAAGAACCACTGGATTTTCAATGCTTCGCAATGCTAAATGCAGAGGGATTTGAGAGATGAGGCAATAACAGAGGGGGATTTTTTTTGGCTTTTCAAAAATTTTAGGAAATCTACCCCAGGTCCCCACTACTATCACAAGTTTTCACTTGACCATTGCTAAATACAGCTGCCACAGCTGGACACAAATTATTTCCATTGCACAAACACGGTCTCACAGGATGTTCTCAAATCTTTAAAGAGCCTGAGAACAAAACTGAAAGGAAACTATTCAGAGTAACCAGTGTCGTGGTAGGCAAATAACCAAACCATGCAGAAAAGCTGCCTTGCCAAGGGAATTCATATTCTGTTCTCATATTTGTTTTAAAGCTTTAAGAGGTGAAGGTAAACACTGGAATGTGTGAGTCCTGCATACAGGAATCCACCTGCATGGGGCTCACAGGAGAACCTCAGGATAAGGAAACTGCATTCCCAGAGGATGATATGTACATGGGTTAATGAGCTTTGCAATGAGGAAGGCAAATATTTCAGTTCTTGCCTGGTCTTCCAGCAGTGTTAGACTGAAGTTTGCAGACTCGTGTTATCCCATGTGCTATATAAATGGAATGGCTACATTTCTGGAGACTGCTGCTTGGAATAGCAATTTTGTGAAAATTCATCAAGCAAGTTGGAAGCTATCACTTCAGAGCACTGAAACGAGGGCGCTGGTGGGACTACTTAGTCAACACATATGGCGCTGTGCTATGATTTCCATTTCAGAGTGTACTAGCACTTATTCTCTGTTTTTCTCACAGCTGCTCACTCCCAGTGTTAGCACTCCCAGAATAGCCTGCTGGGCATATAAATAGGGCTCTCCCTCTGCTGCACATGGCAGTGCTGCAGACTGTACTGCTCTCTACTTAATTATAAGGTGCTGTTAATGCCATTAAAATAGTTCTGTGTCTTCCTGTCCCCAAGAGGCAGAGACACCACAGGTTCCTGGGTTTGCTCATTCTTGGGGCTTAGGCAAAGAGTTGCATCCTAATTTAATCATCAGGGAAAGCAGTATGAAGGGGAAAAAATCTTCCTAACTGAAAGACCTTATTGAGTATCTAACACATCATTCCCTTGAGATTCAAAATGAGCCCTCATTAAATCAGTCTCACCTGCAAAGGAGAGATATTGTCTCCAGAGAAACCCTGGGCTTTGAGCAGCACAGTTCCCCAAAGTCAGCCTGGCGCTACGTCACCACCAGACCCTGACTACAGAACCATTTTGGGCAGTGTCACGTTTCCCAGCCAAGAGGGATGCTCAACCCTGATGTTGCATGAAATCTCTCTCTAGTTTCTGCAGCCAAGTCCTGGTGCCTCCCAGTTATTTCATAGTTCTAAAGTGTTGCACAGCCTCCCACGTCATTCAGTTGGGTTCCTGGCTCTGATCTGCTGAGACATTGCAAAGAGCAGCAATTGCTTCACTCCTCATGAGGACAACAGAGAAGTGCAGTGAGAGTGGCTAAAAGTAACAGTGAGCTGAAGAGGAAAGATTTCAGAAGAATACAGATGCAAAACATTTTTATCATTATTGTTATTATCATCATCATTATCATCTACATTCTAATGCTGTACACATCACAATCATCCTTATTATTCATACTCTAAGAGTAAGCATGTGAAAGAGGTACCAAGAAATACTGAGGATTCTGCTTTCTCAAGTTGGCATTTAATTTCTGCTTTCAGTATGTCTCTGGAAGAAGTTTGAAAAGTGTTTTCCAAGTGATTTTCCTTTTTCCATTTGGCAGACTCCTTGCCATGATGAACAAAGATGAAACAAAAAATATAAACCTGACAATCAATTTAAAACAGCTGCTTGCACTGTCAGCTAAACTCAAGACTGGACTTTTTTAAAACTAAAACACTCCAAACCAAGGTATTTTAATGGTCAAGAAATCCTTTAATTTTACACAATAAATATGCTGTCCAAAAATGATGTGGAAAATGACAGCCATGTTTCCAACCATTTGGTTAAATTAATAATAACACACAAATGCTCCCTCTGTTGGTTGATTTTCAAAACGTATTCCAAATATCACAGTAGCATCCAGTAAGATAGTATATTTTCTTTGGAAGGAAAAAAGCAAAACCAAAACAAACCAAACCCCAGCAAAACTCCATATCCAAAATTGAGGCACACAAGAATAATATGTTTAAACAATTATCAATCTACAAAAGAAAATTAATTATATTTCAACAGCCATTAAGCCAAAATATTTGGATCCAGAACTAAATAATATAAACATAGCAGAATTCTTAAAATTTAATTTTGGAAGGTTTGCAAACTAATTGTTTCTGGACCAGGAAAAGTGCTCTCTTGCAGTGGAAATAATACCACTCTCACTCTATTTTCTTGTGGAGTGAAAAGGCACAAGTGTGTATCATTAAGAAAACAGTTCTGTATTAGCATTGACAACAATAGCACTAAGGAGGAATTTGGGAGTTCTGTTTACGCACATTAAATTTCCAAAAAGTAGTTCTTCAGGAGCTCAAGTGGTTTTTTGCAGTGAGGAGTTTTCCTGAGCCTAACAATTTCCATCAAGGAAAAAATTTCTGTTTCCATGGAAACATCAGAGGTGGACCAAGCATGGATTAATCAAAATACAATGATGCCTTTTTGCAAGGTACTAGGAAAAAAATTCCAGTTTTAAGTGAGCACCATTGCTCTTTCCTTCCATTCACACTAGAAAGCACGGGAAATTCTTCCCAAATATCTATGTGACACACAGTTTAATTAGCACAATAAAATGTTAGCTTTTCTTACATTCATAATTAGCATGTCATTTTGAGCTAGAGCCAAGGATATATTAACATGAAAAAGAGAGAGAGTGGAAGAAATAATTTAAAATTACATTTACATTCCTTTTTATTTACTACTGGTTATATCAAGTGGCTCTTCTTATGTTAAAAAAAAATCTAGTTGGTTTTTCTGTATTCTTAGTACTGAAGGCTCATTTTTTGGTACTGAAGGCTCTTTCTGATATTCAAAATCCAAGCTATGGGTTAGGAATTCTTTTTCTTGTTGTTGAAATGAGTTTGCATGATATTATATCATTCTCAGCTACCATCATAGAATTTTCTGACAACAGAATTTAGGTGCAAGTTCTGCCATTACCCAGGGATGAACAAAAGACTACATAAAGCCAGCCTGCCTTCATCTATCTTCTCAACAAAACAAAAAGAAACACAGCTCTATTTTTAACAGGGCACTTCCACTGAAGCGCTTCCTTTGTCTGTTCTTTGTGTTAATAAAATAGACGCCTTTTTATTATGATAGCTGAAGTTATTTTCTAATTAGTCTATTATCAGAAGATATTAAAAAATACTCTATAGCTGTAAGAGTAGCGCACAGTAATTTACAACAAATGTCAAATAATTGTAAGCCCTCAATTTGTACACAACAACATACTACTGCCAGGGACAAAAAAATGCACTTCCACTTCTAATCCTACCTCAAAATGAGGCTCCACTATGAAAAATTGCCAGCAATAGGATTGGCAGGGTTCCACTTTTGTGTTTTTCAAAGGTTTGGTAGCAAATTCACGCACAGATTTTGTTCCTCTTTATTTTATTACTTTTCAGCAGGGATCTGAGAATCAAGCTGGGTTTTCCATCTCCAGCATCACCATTAGTAATAAAGGCTATGTCGGCCAAATTATGATCACAATAATCTGTGTGTAGACCCTCTGTTATTAAGAGATTCGCTCAGATGTTACTGGTGAAGAAGCCCCTGGCTGGCAAGTGGCACATGTGGACTCCTTCGTGCATAAGGAGGATGAGCCCTACAGCCTCCCACAGCTTTAAATGAAACAGAAAGCAGCCAAAGTTTCATTTCTGCCATTCAGGCAGGCAGATATGACTCTGAATACTCAACAGCTTGGGTCACTCAGCCACTCATGGCAGCAGCACGCCCTGAGAAACAGGTGACAATCAGTCAGTTATTCCTTATATTGGAGCAAAGTCCATAGCACTGTCTGGGCAGGTAGAGCCTGCAGCTGCTTTCAGGGCAGCTCAGGGGCATGCCTCCCCACTACACCCGCAGCCAGGGTCTGTGCAGCAGGCATTGCAGGAGCTGCCCGTCGCAGGTTCAGAGGAGTCCTTGCAAGGGCACAGGCATGCAGAGTGGCACAGATGCCCACGCCGAGGTGCCAGCCGTGGGGAGGTAGGGACATATGGAAACACAGCTTCCACTGTGGAGAAAACATGGCCACATGCCTAGGGCACAGGGAGGAATTAACTCTTAAAGGACTGCTGAGAGACTGGCACACTCCGGTTGTTGGAGGCCACACTTCAAACCCAGCTGTCAAACTGGTGTGGAGAGGCACGAGCACCAGGGGCAAGGCAGGACCAGCACAGCTGGCTGGAGGGACAAACACAAGCCATGTGTCTGGGCAGCATGAGTTCCACGTGGCTCTGCGTGTGCTGCGTGACACGGGCTGGGAAGTGTGAGAAAAGGCTTTTGAGGGCCCAGGTGTAAGCAGGTTTGGGAGGTTTCTCTGTGACCCCTTTAGACACTCTTGCCCTTCACTCTGCATGACTACACCAGTCCACCTCCCTCAGCAGCTGCTCCCTTTTCCACCAGCCTCCCCGTCTCTGCAGGGGCATGCTGAGCCTTTGGGTGTATGGCTGCACCAGTGAGGTGGAAGGGCTGAGTTCTTCACAGAAGCGAACTCTTTTACCTGTTTCTTGCAACAAAAGCATGCCTGAAATGGCAGAGTCACTAAGAAGACACAATAAAAGCCCACAGGTCCTTTCCCCACAACCAGCTCAGCTGATGCAGGCCGCCAGTCTCACACCTTGCACCAGACAGGCCTGTGTCAGCAGGGAAAGTTTAGCTGAAACCACAGCGTAATGCTCACCAAACCAGCATTTCCTACCATTTCTTCTGCTCAACCAACACACTCCTCCAGGAAATACTGAACTGCCCTGTAAATACCTCTTCAAAACAAAATCCTCCCTATGACAGAGAATCTTCCAATAAAAAATAAAAGTGTCTAAGGAAGTAACTTTCTCCTTGCGATCACAGGCCGATACAAGACTTTTTTTTTTTTTAAATATAGACACAAATTTTCTCCATATTTAACACTTAAAGAACAGGCTTCTTTATAACACTACATGCCCGAAGTGCAGTGATGGGGACGAGCTGCCTGCCTCACTCGGGTGACAAGGGACATCTAGTGGCATCGCGGCTCCCAGCACCACCACCCCTGCTCGGCCTGGAGGGACAGCAGACACAGCCACCTCACCTGTACCCACGGTAACCGACCCCACCGCAGGGAAAACCTATGGCTGGTACAGGGAATGACAGCCCTCTGCCTTCTCCAGCCTCAAATCCCACCTCTGTGTGCAGAACTACACTCCTTTGCATCCTCCCCTCTCCATCAGGTCTGCTCAGCTTGTTCCGTCCCGCTCCCATTAATTTTCCCTAATAACATAATAATATACTATACATATAACAATATATTTTCAGCAAGAGGCTGTTATCTCAGTAGCAAAGGTTTGCTGTGGATAAGAAAGCATGGAGCCTGTTCCCTTTATTCAGAGAAACTGCTTCAGAGGACTTACCTGTCTGTGTGAAAGTAAAACAAATCAGTGCATGGTTAGAACAGGACTCTTGAAAATTGCAACCACAACTCCTGCAAAAAAATTATTTTATTTCATTAAAAAAATAGTAAATAATGGTATTACATCCAGCTTAAGTATTTACATCAGTAATAAAAATTCAAGGCATTGGCATTGGAACAGACCAGTACATACTGAAAGATGTGAGTTTAGATTAGATAAGAAGAAGAAATTTGTTACTGAGGTTTCAGTTGCACAGGAGGAGTTCTGATCATCCTGTCTATCAAGGCAGCATCAAAATGCTGCTTTTATTTGTTTTCTTTTTGCCTGGTTTAGATTTCCCTATCCAAATCCCAAAACACTACACAATTGAAAGAGTAACGGAGGGCTGGAAGCAGTGCTAAACCTGCTGGCTGTCCAAAGTTCTCCAACTTTGATTTAAGAGACCTCCTGTGGCTGTGTTCCACCTGTGCCTCAGCTCGGACTTGTCACCTATGTTTAAGAATAGCTGATTTATTAGCTTTCCTTTCGTGTTCTGTTCCAAAAATAATGAAGAACATTTGTGGCTTGGAGGAAGTAAAAAATGGCCTTTTGGGAGACGCAAGAAACCCACAGAAACCCTGACTCATCAAACTCACTTTCAGTTTGTTTGGCTGCCTCCTATCCCTTCCTTTTTTTTCCTCTGCAAAATTCCCCTGATCATTTCTCCCAGGTTTATTGCTTTAGCCGTTCACCATCTTTCTCCTTTCTCTGAAAAGCTTTTGTAATTTTTTCCTTTTATACATTTTCTTCCCCAGTTTCCTACTTTCCAAATATATGTCCTCTCTACTGTCATCTCCTGCAAACATTGTAACTCCCTTCTCACAGGAAACATTTAAACAAACAAACTTTTCCCTTTGCTATTTTTCTTGGGAAAAGAAAAACAAAACACAAACACAAACCATTTTTTCTATTAAAACATTTCACTGAAATTTGAATAAAACTACACTTATACATGCAGCTGTAGATTATCATTTTCTTAGCCTCCTCTTTTTATTTCTTTTTTTCCTTTTTTTTTTCCTTTTTTCTTTTTTTTTTTCCTTGTTTTTAAACTTGAGCAAAAGTGCTGCATGTACTCCGTGCAGAAATACATAAATCACCATCTTGTTTTCCCCAGAGCTCATTGTGGCTACAACAATAAGAGTGTCCCAAATACATAGCTAGCAAATTGCTGCCACAACTGAATGATTAAAGAACTTTCAGGGAGCACTCCATGGCACTGCACTGCTCAGAACAGAAACTTTATCCCCACTTTGAGCAGCTAGCCCTGGCAGATCAGGAGAGACACAGAGCTTTAAACCAACATAAGGCAATTAGAAATGTCGCCATAAAAGGCAACTTGAGGCTTACCTGAGCTCAACAGAATATTATTTTGGTATGGAAAGAAAGAATAACAAACTGAGATATTATTGCTAAGTAGCCAGACCGTCAGCAAAGGGGACGCTGACGTGTTCTAGGCAGCACTGCCCTCAGCATTAAGCTTAGGGGATGGCAGGCCAGGGGCAGCAGCCAGCAGTTGGCACTGTTACTCCACTGGAGAAGGGACGGGGGCAGCAGCGGCCAGGAATGCAGCAGCAGCAGCACGGGGAGCGCAGCCCAGGGACAGATGTCCCGAGCATCGCCTGCAGACACAGCCGTGGCACACACTGCCTGCACATGAGCACACCCACGTTAAGTACACACTCTGTGCAGACGTGTCCCGAGAAAGGAGAAAAGATTTCCACCGTGCATGCAAATACCACCCTCGATTGGATACTGCAAGCACAAATCTAATCTGTCCCTCAAGACAGCTGGGAAAGCAGAGATGTGCTGCAAAAGAGTTGGGAAATCCAAATAGATGTGTCACGAAGTAGTGAATGACAAAGGCCTTCACAAAAGCAACAAGATACTTCCAAACTCACTCCAGGACCAGAAAATCAAAGCTTTCTTCCAAATAGGAGGGACCAGCCTCTCTTCCAGGGGCTTGCAGTTTGCAGCACTGCCCAGAGTAGTGACAGGCGGTGTAGATGAGTGAGGCAAGGCCAGAAGAGGGGATGTCACAATGGAAAGACAGCCCTTGCAGAACATGGTGATATGAATAAAAAGGCTTTTGGTAATTTTTCCCATCACACAGCCTTTCAATACCTCACAAGCCTTGGAAAAGTCACAGAACAGCAAAAATTAAAATTGAATATTGTGGCTTTACAACTACCTTACCTGGTCCCCCTGCCTCCTTCCATAAACAAAACAAAACAAAAAGACCCCAACCAAGCAACCAAACAAAAAAGGCAACTAAACTACTTATACCTGTATACCAGGGACAGGGAGAATCTCACTGGGGAAAAATACTACCTCCATCCACAGAACTGCTCCTCTTAGATTTTAGCACATGTAGTACATGTCTTAGCAAAAATGTTAAATAAGGAAGAATATGTTGACAATTAAATAGGAACAAGTTAAATTTAAAGAAATGAAAAGATAATCAATTGGAAACATCTGGGAGGTAAGAAGGAAGGAACTTAAAAAAACAAACCAAAACAAACCCAACTACATTTCACTGTGAATCCATGGAAAAGGAAACTACTTCAGTACTTCACATGGGGAATTTTGCCCATCTCCACGTGCAGGAGCATGAAAGCTTGTCTGAAGAAAGGGTGGGTATCTGAGCTCTGCCTGTTCTCCATACTCAGCACCAGAACTATTTCATCACGGAGGGTTGCTCTGAAATCAAGGTGATGACTGGCCTTGAACACACAAGACAGAAAGGCAGAGAAAAGTCTGGTCTAACTGGATTAGATGGTTAAGGGCAAGAGGTCTTTCTGCTGGTCACTGGTTTGAGGAGGGGAAAAAGATTTTGTGATAGGAGAGAGAGAAAGAAACAAAAAAGATAAAGGACCACTGAGAAATAATGAATAAGCATTCCAATAAATTAATCTGGAGTTCCAAAAAGAAAACTGGCAAAGGTGCTAGTGCAGAAGTTTCCCAGTGCATTAAAAAAAATCCAAGAACAAGAAACAGCTTTGCCTAATAATGTGCTACAAGAAAAACACAACAGGAGCAGCAAAATCCTTCCCTGCTGTGATTGCAGCAGCAGCAATTCCAGAGCACGTTCCAGGGGGGCGTGTATACACTGCATTTGGTTAATACCTGAAAAATAAGTAATTAGTTCCTTTATCTTGAGAAAACTATGCATTTCCTAGACCTCAGAAAATAAAAGGAGGCAGTTTAGCAATACATTACCATGTCTGCCTGTTGCAATGGTCCTCATCAGGGAGGAGCAGCCCTTTGGGAGCTGCACCTGAGCTTGTCTACCTGCTATTGGCACAGCTTCAAAGATAATTTTGCCAGAGAGTTGTCTTTGTGTGAGTACATTCCCTCAGAGCAAGCTTACCCCCAACCGTATAATTTTTACCAAGACAAATCTTCATAAATCCTAAAAGAAAATAGGATGATATTAGTGATCCTCATTTAATCTCCCTTCACTATTTATTTACTGTGTTGTCTCATACTGCTGCCTATAGTTATATACATTCTCATTAGTCACAGCAGCACATAATCATCTAGATTAACCTGATACAGTTTTGTCTCTTAGTTTTACCTGACACCAAGGCCCCAATTATTGTCCAAGGAGAGATGATATATTACTGCAAAAATCAATGCACTGCATTGAGAGACCAACAATTGACTTCTGCATGCCTGTGTCACACAGCAGGGTCTCACTGCATTGTCTAAGCCATGAGTGTTTTACATATTCTTGGTATTCACAGAAAAAAATTCAAAAGACAAGGCTTAAATTCCTTGTGGTTACGGTCTAGGGTCTCCATTTGCAGAGAGAGAGGCAGAATAAAATCTGTAAGGCCTGTCAAGGAGACTGCATCAGTTTCACACCAGTTTTGTACATTGAAGCCCCACGACCATCACAGGGTTTGCTGTACAGAGACTAAGAGATGAGCTTTGCCTGTATCCAGTAATTAAATTTGGCAGTTTCTTTCACAAATTAAAAATAACACAAGACACCTTTAATCTAATTTCTGACTCTGCCCGTCGCTTTCAAGGAAGGTGTAGCAGTTTCCCTAGTGGAAAAACTAGTTGCCTCTAGTTAAAGGGAAACCTGGATCTTAAAATACCACCACTAGACGTCCCCTTAGCTTCACCCAACAAAGCAGAGGTGCTCCTGTAGCCCTGATGGATTCTTCCAGGCACCCTATGCAACACCAGCAGCCAGGGAAAGAGCAAGGGCTCCCCAGGGACTCTACAGTCTCATGGTTTCTGGACCACATTAGCTGCACCCATTATTTATGTGCTACAATCACACCCCGTGCTTAGGCAAGACGTACCTGAATCGTTCACAGCTGGCTGAGGAGAATGGGTCCATTCAGGCCTGGTTGCAGCCTGTCTTTGCCTATTTGACTGCCTGGGGAAAGCCACCAAGGTGGATTTCCCCCAGTCCAGATCCCAGCAGGTCTAGAAATTTCCTCTGATACCCTAATGAAGAAGCAGAGGTTCAATGGGTGTATGTCAAAGCAGCTGTTAAGGGAGCAATGCCTGTGTATGTTCTCTGTGAATGGCCCTTACCTTTCAGAAGAGAAAATCTTACATTCCCACATCCTGCTTGTGACATGAGGTTAGATAAAATATGTTTAGGAGGCATGGCCTGGCCTGTAGCCCAGTTGTCTGACCACAGTAACCACACTCTTTCCTTATAAACAGGACACTGTTTCTTCTGGGTATCTGGGATTTGCCAGTTCAGCTTTATTCAGCTCACTAGAATGACTTGTTGTTGTTGTTGTTGTTGCTCTTAATGAATTTTCAAAAATCAAAGCAATGGCTGTGGAGGACTGTTCAAAACCATTTCTTTTTCTGCAGCTTTGGTGAAATATGGAAAAATCAGCTTGAAGTTGGTTGTTTAGCTACCAGAAAAAGTTCTCAAGGAAACTTCTCTGAGAAATGCAGTCATCTTCTGAGACTGACACTCACTTGCAGCTTATGTCATAGCTCACAGAATGAAATCATCACCATCACTTCAGGCATTTCAAGCTGGGAAGAAGAACCAGTTGAGACCTGAGGTAAGTTCTGCTCTAGCAGTGTCGGAATACAGTTAATGACTCCAGGGAGGATTTTCTTTCTGGTCTCCAGTTAAAGCAACAACTGCTAACCTCCTGCCTAGTAGTTTTCACTCATTCAATAACCTCTATGTTTACATTACTCATCATGTAAATTGCCTGGACACAGTCACAAATATTCCATTAATAATCACCACAAGATCTCCTGCTGTCTTGGTGTGCTCAGGTATTCCACAGTTGACTCTGGTCCACACCTATAATTGCTCACTCTGACCTGAGTGAGGCTGTAGAATCACTGCTGCTCCTACTCCCAATGGAAGGCGGATCACAAACACCTACTAAGAGAACACAATTTGTTTGTAATAAACCTTCTCATGTTCCTTCCATTCTCACATGGTATCCAAGCCTTACCACTTATTAAATACTATCAGTCAGGACACTCTTAGGTGCTTTTAATTTGTCCTGGTATGGTAAGAGCAGGGTTTTCTGTCTTTGGCCAGAAAGGCCTCTGAGTCACCTTCTGAGGTGTGAACTGGCTTTCTTCTCTGTTTTTGCAGGAATTCAAACATTCGACATCAGAGCATATATAAATATACGCTATGGAGTTTTTGGGGGGGTCAGGGCAAAAAGTCTTAATCTTTAAGCCAGGGGAAGGGAGGTTCAGAACAGGTGTAAAGGCCTGTTTTCCAGCAGTAGGGATGATGAAGCAGAGCACCTGAGGGTGGTCTGGGGCCTCAAACACTGGACATCCTTGAGGACAGGTCATGAAAACAGTCAAGAGAGACGTTTGCCTGCAGTTGATTTTCCTTCTGAACATGTGCCCCAGCCCCATCACCTGTCTGTGGTACCAAAGTGTCACAGAGGGAACAGTCACGCTCCTTGAATTTAAAATGAGATATATTCCTCTGGGTACTGTGACAATAGAACTTTAAGGAAGATGCAGAAACTCTCTCTTTCAGACCCCAGCTGGGGTTATTTTACTAGGACAGCTTTCCAATCAAAAAGGGGGCAGATTTAAACCATTTCTCTGCCAACTCCACCCTCCATGAGCATATGCCAATCTCTCTTTGGACTTTGTCCCTGAATTGGAAAGGTAACCAGAAAGCATCAGATAAGAAACTGGACACATCAAAATAGTCAAACAAAGCCTGAAGGACTTTGACAATAAACACACATGAAGTGAAGACACTTTCACACAGATTCCTTACTTTGGTGTGTAGGAGGATCTACACCAGGAATTTAATTAGGAGAATAAAATACAACATTGAGAACTTTACAGCAATCTCTAGCCACTCTCTCTGGTACTTTTTGTACCACATACAGACTACAAGCTTACAGAAGTGTCAACTTTTGGGCACCTTACCAACATGGGACAAATGCAGGAACACCCTGAATGGTAATGTAATACAAACAGAGATAAGGAAGGAGGAACAACAGTGAACAAATGCAAATGCACTCTTGTTGACCAGAAAAACTCTGACTTGCTTCCTAGGGAAGCTGTGGAGGCACCTGAACCAAAGAGGACTCCTGAAGCAGAGTTCGACATAGTGTTAGCCAAAAAATGTTGGCTAAATAAAGAGAGTCAGAACGTCATCAACATGACAAAGCAAAAGACATCCAGAGAAGGACAACTAAAATGTTCAGTGTACTCATGCCTCTGCAAAAGGCCACTTAAACAAACTGAATGTAAAACAGTTCAGCTGTTTTAGCTGGTCAGAGAATTCATAGAGAAGTGTTATGCCAGTAGAGCAAGGCCTGCCCAGGGCCTGGAAATCATCCCAGCTCCATCCCCTCAACAAAATATCTCTCCTGGTAGAAGCTAGGTCAGAGATGCAGTGGTGCTGGTGGAAATGGGCTCAGGTGTCTCAGCCTGTGTCTCTTGGAGGTGATGCAGCCTTGCTGGCTTAATGTGCCCACAGCACAGCAGCAGGGCTGCTGCCTCATGAAAAACATCAACCCACAGCCATTTACACCAGGTTCCTTCAATGGACTCAATGCACTCCTAAATCAGTCTGTAACCACAGCCTCCTTTGCATTCCCACCTAAACTGAATATGGTTGGTGTCAGGTCAATCCTTCCTCTTCTTTTCCCTCTCTCAATCATGTCCTCACAAACAGACACTAGAAATACATGCAATTCATTGTTTGTTCAGTGTAATTGCTTGAGTTCCACTCCCTAGCAGCATTCCTCCAGGCTGCTAGCTCTTCTTAAGGTTAAAATACAGACTTCCATGGTCAGTTTAGAAAGGGTAGAGTTACTGCTTTTCTTCTTGCTAAGGAAATTAACTGAATTTGCACACTGCAAAGCCCAGGTAGGTTTGCAATTGTAGCACTACCACACAGAAAACGGTGGCTCAGCTGGGAAGTCTTTCAGCTCTTGGTGTCAGAGAGTAATTCTTGGACTCATGAAAGGAATTATTCTTTTCTTCAACCAGATTTCTCTTCTACCACTTGGATACCAGGCTGCTGCCTCTACTCAAGTATGCAAATCTGAGCAAGTCCACAAATCAAGTGTTAAAAATCTCCCTGGAAATAAAAGCACTGCTTGTACAAACTCTCACATCCTTCTCCCACCTTCCAAGCAGAGGCTGCTCTCACAGCTGGTAAGATGAGGCTCTCCTGGTGAGGTGGGAGCGGAAACACGACGGCTTATCCTTACACGCTGTCTTCAGTGTTTTGTTGAGCTAGGAAAGGACAGGACACCAAGCACATTCCATGGCACTCTGCCAAGCAGGGGCCCAGAGGGTAAGCAGAAAGTAATGTGCAGGATGCAAGAGCTTCTTTAAAAAAAGTAAGAGGGGCACCAGATGGTCACTGAAAGGATCCACAACAGGGGAATGTGAACGAACATTTCAGGTTCTGTTCTAACACCTTATTAAACATATATGGATGTGTGTCTTAGGAGCAGGCTGCATTTGGGAGAGCCATGTCAGGCTGCGATTTTGCAAATAATCCATCTCCTCCACAGTCCCCAGTGAAGTCACCACCTCAGCGACCGGCTGTCCTGCTCCTTCCAGTTGAGCATAATCACCCCAATCATTTTTTTTCCCTGATTAAACTGACTTCCAGTGCCATTACAGTAAATTAGCACAAGCAGGTTTTGTTCGTTTGCTTTTTAACTGTGGACTCATATAACACAGCGTGCAAACCCTAACGAAGGGCATTTGTACACCAGTGAGGGTCGATACCGGAGTTTAACAGAGAGCAGCTTTGTAAAGGGAGAACAAGGCTACTGCAGTGTGCTCTAGGGCTTTTACTTCCTACAGCCAGCGCCAGATCTCTGTTCCCTGTTAATGAACAGCTGCTGTTCATTCAGCCATCGAGGTGGTCTGGTGGGACAGGCCGCTGTGGGACAGTTCAGAGGGGACACACCACATGCAAAGTCTCCCCTCTTATCTGAACGCTCGGCGTGAACAATGCCCAAGCATCCATGCAAATCACAAAACTCAGGAAGTCATACAGCATCCCTTAGGTTTCATGCTTTTTAGTTCAAAGGCAGGGTGGGCAAGAAAAGGGCTCTGCCTTTCAGAGTATGAGCTCTCTTAGACACAAGAGGTGGCCATCACAAAAGATCTGTCCCTTCAGTCGGGGATTCCAGAAGAGCTTTTGGGTTATTATAAGGTCTCCTCATCTGGTAAGACACATAGGAATTCATTCTCCCATACAAAAGCCTAATGTTCCTGTGATTTTCATTCAGTGTCAACAGACTCTTAATTACTTATTTCTAAAATTTGAACACTGAAATGAAAATTTCAAATGCCAGAAAATTTCATGCTCCCATCTTTGAGTTTCTCTACAGAGAAGCATGCATTTGTTCTTTAAGAGGTCACAGGCTAAAGTCTTGGGAGTTGCAGTAAGGCACCATACACTAATAGGAAGGAGCCTGGGTTCAGTGAGGCACAGCAGAGACTGCTGTGCTCATTTGGAGTTCATTAGGAAAACCATGTCTAGGAAAAACCTTTTCCTCTTCACCTTTCTGGAAAGCAATCAACATTTATTAAGCTTTGTCTACCACGATTTACTGCAAGTCCAAACACTATAGCATGCATTTTTTGGAGGAGGTATGAAAATGGTATATTAATTGCAGTCTGCTCTTAACTGTTTTTCTTAAGCTAAAATAACACAAAGATCAAACCAAAAAAAAGGAAAACCAAATCAAAACAAACAAACAAAAAACCATTTCAGGACGAAATGAGAGTCCAGGCACATGCATTAGTTTACTGGTAACCTGCTTCAATTAAAAGGGTGTAGCTCTTTTTTTACACAAGCCTCAAGAGACAGCCTTGCCTAGGAATTGTGGTGGGGACAGGGAGTTGAAGGCCAGCCCAAGGAAAACCTAGCCATGTGACCACATAACCTTTTGGGCTGTCCTTTTCTTCCCAGCTAGTGGTCCATCCTGTCTGGGGACCTGGCTGCCTCCCTAAGCACATGTGAAGAGTGAACCATACTCCCAGCTGGTGTGGCTGCACCTTCACTGGCCTCACAACAGTCTCAGTGAAACCGCCCTCATCTTTTTTCTCTCTCCCTTGAAAAGGCAAATAAAACCTCCCAAGCCTCTCAAAAGCCATTTGCCAAGCAGAAACGAGGCAGAAACCCCTAACAGAAACATTGCCACAAACTAGATTATTTACAGGCTCAGGAGAGAGAAATGCAAATATATACATGGCAATTGCTCTATCCCTTTAGTTTCTATTTTCTCACCTTTTTGTTTTGGCACAAGAAATAGCCAGCATGTGACAGTAAGGTCAGGGTATCTCTGGTTACAGCAGTGCCTAAGAAGTGTTGTTCTAGTAAAACGACACCGTGCACAAGCCACATTATATAAAAAGCAAAGGAGGCACAGGCATGGGATACGAAGCACTTCAGACACTACACTTAAATGATGTGACCACTGCTACAGGTCCCACCGAAAAAGCAGAATCTTAGACCATGTTGAACTTGGCACTGCCATGGTAAAACAATTAAGGATAGCTGGAGAGGCAATCCCACTCCCGCAGCTGCTGAGCTCGCGCAGCCTGGGTCCCTACACAGAGCTGATCTCTCCCATGGTACTACAGGGTGTTTACACACCTCATAGACCTCTAGCTTGGGCAGATAATGTGAACAGAACTAGGCAGCACTGTCAACATCAGCCACAGGGTAGGGGGAGAGTGGATAGGGCATCCTTACCCTCAAGTTTGTCAACCACTCCTCCTGCTCAGCACAGCACTCTTGCCAGTGCAACACAGCAAACAGCTGCTTTGGATTTTGCAGGTGTCTGTACAAGATTTCACATCCTCAGAGTGTCCTTCTCTTTTCTGTTTGGTTTGAGTCCTCAAACTACCGATTTTCACCTGGTTCCAAAGAATCAGTGAAAAAAAATCAATGTAGATTGGGTAAACATAGCGGAGGCTCCCCAGAAGGATCATAAACTTTTCATTAAGCTGGCCAGAGCTTCAATTTTCTACCGCAGTGTCTGAAAACAACTTGTCTGCTTTCCTATTTCATCAGGAGGCTATTGCATAGCTCTTACACTGATATTGCAGCAAGGACCTTTTGAAGCTACTGATTGGCATGTCTTTTCTGTTTATTTTCTAATAAAAAAGAATCATATGCACTAAGTTTTCTAAAAAGCAACTGTGCCGGCACTCAGCCACAGAGGAAAGTACTGGAAAAGCCCCTGGTGCTTTTACTTAACAATAAATTCCAACAGCTTTGTTTACAAATGGGACTGACCTTTCATTCAACTAACTTTTTAAAGACAATCTGGGAAAATTTATTAGTCCAGAGTCAACTACATTCTCTGAGCAACAAACAGGCCTCTGATCCCTTTTACTTACATCCAGACATTTCAAAAGCAGTTCAGTAGACATTTTCCAGTTTTCATTTAGTGAAGACTTATCATGGTTTATACACTGATCCTATTCCCATTAAAATTAACCACATCCCCACCAATAACACTAGGAGGAAAAGTCAAAAGGAGTGCTCAGAACTATATGCGCCTACCAAAAATCTCAGCTTTTTCCTTCACAACTTAGATTCTCCCTGGACCCACAAATCAAGTTTCCATAGCATCACCACAGTAACAAAGTGCAAGACTTTACCAAAACCCCTCAAAAAATCTCAATTTGCCTCCCTCCCCCCCACCCCACACCTCTCTTTTAATACAAACTTTGAACTACACTTTTGCAAAAGACCAGAAGATCCTGCTTAGAGGTATAATCAAATGAGAACCATCTTCTTCAAATCCTATTTGCATTCGTGCAAGTGTTGGGAAGCACTTTATGGGACCTTTTTCCCAGAAAAAGGACTTGAGTGGCTGTAAGTTTCCAGCCCCAAGGGAAGTCTGGCTGGTGAGAAGCAGGATGAGCTTTGGCAGTCACAGGAATTACAGCACTGGAGGAGAACATGAAGGAGAAAGTTTAATTACTTTTTGTGACAGATTTCAGCAAAGGCACACTTGGGTGCTCTCCTCCCATGATTAAGTTAATCACCATTTGTTTTCTCATTTTTCTTCTCACTTTCTACATTGGCCAGGAGGGGAGCAGCCCTAGCCAGCAAGCTCACAGAGGCAGGGGCTTCAGGTCTACATCCAGGTCCAGCTGAGCTGAGGCTTGAAGTCAGTTGCCCCCTCACCTCCCTCCCCAGCAGACAGGCTTTTATCTCCTGAAATCTCCCCTCCTCAGGTTACTTCCCACCATCATTTACAAAACTTTCCTTTTGCTTTGATGGAAAATGAAAACCAGACTTGCCAATCCTCACTTCTTCATGAGCAAATCTTCCATCACCATGACCTGCCAATCCCAATTATTGCCTTATTAATACAGAAGTATTTCAAGGGTACAGTCTGTCTCACCAGTACTGGAAATTTAGGTAGGAATTGTGGAGCAAGGACGCAACATGCAACACAACGAGGATACAGATGAGGAAAAAATTTGGACTATCAAGATTTATACAAGTGTGTTTCTATAGTATAGATGATGATTTCTGCAGAACAGAGAATATTTCAAAAAATGAAATTGTCCTGTTAAGAACAATAAATAGAAAAAGTACGAATAGGAGGAGACAAAATGAAGAGATTTATAAAAGAAATGGACCTTTACAATGCAATGGCAAGCTATAGTGAATTTAAATACCAGCCTGCAATAAACTCCGTGTAACATGATCCCTGAACACAGCCCAGCTCTTAGGGAGGTTTCAGCTACACTTTCCAGGCGTATCTCTTCAACCTTGTCTCTGTCACATAAAGGAACTGAAATGAACATATGTTTTTAAGTTTGTTTCTAAAATAACCAGACCGAAGCAGTAATACGGCACTGCCCACACTAATTCTCCCCCCACCTTCCTCAGGGGAGCGAGCAGAGAAAAACCATGCGTGTTAGTCACATCAGATGAAGTGCTACAGTGACGAAGATTTATACAAAACAGAGACAAAAAAAGCCTGTCAGGTCCCAGCTGCGGGTGAGCAATGAGCTGTGAGACCAGGAAGGTGACACTGTGCCAAGGCCCGCTCACCTCCAGCCTTGACAGGCTCCCCAAAGTACACACATCAGCCCTGCAAGTGTGCAGGAATCACCAGGCACTTTGCAGGGATGTGTCAGCCTCCTGCAACACGCAGAGCTGAGGATGTGCACCAAGAGCACCCTGGAAATGGGTTGGGCAGGGGGGGGAGGTATTGCTGCCTCAGCCTCTGCTGCCCTTTCACAGGCAGAGGTAGACCACATCCGAGGCACTATAGGTAACAAAGAGATGCTTTTCCCCTTCAGAGGATGCTACAACAGTCCAAGATGTGCCCTGACAGGGGCATCCTCTTATCTAAAGATCGAGGATCCTGGAGTTTTAATCATAGTAAGAACTGGAAAGGATCTACGCCTGGTATGAACAAAGGCTGGTGGATGAAGGGATAGGGAGCAGCCCTGAGGAGGACTTCGGGGCACTGGAGGATGAAAGGCTGGACATGACCCAGCAATATGAGCTTGCAGCCCAGAAACTCAAGTGCATCCTGAGCTCCATCAAAAGATTCATATTTCTCACGTGACTCCAAGTACAATGCTACTTAGGAAAGAAAACTGTGATTGTATCTACATCCACTCATCTCCTTTCTACCCTAGACACTGAGCTCTGCAGATCCTTTCCCTGTCATGGGCTGCTCTGCTTGAAATGTAGGCTGAATGCTCTCCATGGGAAAAAAAAAGACATTTTACACCTTACGATAAGGGGAACTATATACCTGAAATGGAAGCCTGGTTTTTAATGAAATTCAAGAATTCAGACATACGGATTTTCTAATAATCAGTATTACACTCACAAAAGATCTCATTTCTCCGTTTGGAGACTTGAGGGTTTTAAGAAAGGCTTATCTGAAAGACACATCATCAAATTGGTAGGAGAACCCAAACCCTGCTATCTAAAATGTCACTTAATGAGGCTTCAATAAAGATTTAAAATACTTCTGTAAATGAAGAAAGATAGGAAGAATGAATTTCTGCTTTGGAGCATTTTATTCATTGTCTGCTCACAACAGTACTGTGCATAACTAGTTGAATTTCTGTCACAGTATTGGCTCAGCATTAGCAGAGGATATTTAGCAATTTACTTCTTTAATGGTTAAAAATTTCAGGATCTAGCACTTCAAGGACACTTTGACTAGAATCAAAAAAATTTACTTTGTAAAATCTTAGAAAGCTCAAATGGGCAATGTCTCTTTAATTTGCTTTAAAACATTTAATAAAAGTTTTATGATACAATCCTACCCTACAGCCACCATTAATCCCATATGGCTGTGAGAGATATCACACAGTCTACAAAAGCTAGAAGAGAACATTTTGTTTTGTTCCCCATCTATTAGTGTTTATTAAACCAATTACAGGAGATTTAACAAATCATCTCAGAAAAAGAAGCTGCTGCAAGCTCCCCTTTCTTGTTATGACAGGCAGCCCCATGACTTATTCTGGGCTCTAGCCCCAGCTCTGCCCTAACAGTTCTTTGAGTCTTATGCAAACAAGGACATTTTCACTTCTTACTATTTCCTAATCCCAAACTGGACCACCACCATTTGATTTGCAGGGATGCTACACAACGCCTCAGAGAGAGGAGGTTAACATCATGTTGCCTCATTGCACATGATGACAGAAGGCAAGGAAAAGTGGTAGGGCAGAAGGATGAGACTTTCATAAAATGTAGATATTTGGACACAGGCTTGAGTAAACCTGACAATGAAGTTTCAAAGGCATGGTGGCATGGAAGGTGGTATGGAAGTGATAGGCTAGTGGAGTTTGGCAGAATATGATAAGCATATCTCACAACACACCAAGAGATTTCTCCATCTGCCAATGTACATGTGAACATCAAAAATTCAGTGGCAATTTGGGAAAAGAAAAGCAGAAGGCGGAAAAAAAATATTTCTATCTGCAAGCAGACAAAAAAAAATGTCCATTGCAAATTGAGAGCCCACTGAGAGGAAAACCCCACCCTGTGATCTGCGTGCAGCGCCTTGGTATGAAATGTGGAATGAAGAGCTGAACACAGCTGCAAATTCCACCAGCCATGATAGAACCTGTGCTCATAAAGCACGGGTGCTCAAGTGGGGCTGCACATCCTTTGGCAGCATCACTCTGCTCCCACCAGTATTTCCCTCCTCCTGAGCTGCCAGCTCCAGGACAAGGACTAACCCACGCAAAGATGAGCTTATCTGGCCTTTTAAAGCACTCTGGCGCACTTTAAAAAGCATGCAGATAGGCTAAAATGCATCAATGGGATGTTTTAAAGCCTACTCTTCTAAATTCCATGTTCCTTTGGACATAGAGCATTGCCCACTAGCAGGTAGCACGAGCAAAACCCACAATATCATCTGTTTTTAAAACATTCACAGGAAACACCTACAAGCAAAGAAACCAGCAAGAGGTCAGACTTTACCTGTGGGGCTCTCTTTACAAGCTAATAGTTTCCTCCTCATGATGTTGGCTCCAGCCCAAGTGAGATGTACTTCAAAGGGAGAGATTCCCCAGTAGGGGTTTGAAGCTGGAAGTGCTGTGACCAAAGGGGACTGGACACTTTGGGACCCTTCAAGCCTGTGTTGCTTTCATTCTTTTGAACAGTAAAAGATACAGAAAAGAGACTCTAAGTGCCGGTCCCTGTTATTTTATCTTGCAGCCATTTGACATGTGGTGTGCTGTATGAAAATGATGTGTGTTTTTCACTCTGTCCTGACTGCAAGAAGGTGCTGGTGCAGCCCTGCTGCAATTGGTCACTTGTGTCTGCTTGTTGCTGGAGGCAAGGAAAGAAACAACATGCCAGTGAGGCTCTGAAAGCAGGTAACATGGAAAACAGCTGTTTACCCAGTGCAAGGAAGTAAAATGATCATTCATCAGAGCTGAACTAAGAACGCCTGAGATGGACCCAAGGGAGCTGTGTGAGGTTACGTGTCAAGTAAACATGGGAGCTGGCAGTAATAGTGGTGGTCACTGAGGTGAATCCCTGACCAAGTTCTGCATTAAAAAGAGGCAAGAGAAATATCACATTTTTTGGAACATGCTAAGATCTGGTGATAAGGTCTAACTCTGTCTCAAGAGCCTGATTTGAAGTAAGGGGCTCTCAGTGAGTCCCTCCCCCTGAATGAGGAGTTAAAAAAACTCCTAATCTCAAACTCTCAAAACACCTTAGTTGCGTGATACAGGCAATATCCTTCCACAGTAGCTACCCCTATTCTGGGTGAGGAAGAGAGGTTACACAGAAGGAGCCACTACCACGGCTCCCTCGGGAGGCAGGAGGGGCTGTGATTGCGCCATCAGCTCTTCCTCTTCTGCCACTGCCTACTCAGCCCTGGGTGCAACACACAGAGTATCTCCCACCGGCATCAGGTGGATGGCATGCTGGAAATCATCAAGACGGGGTTTAGATTTGCAGGATGCCAAAGGAAAGCGGTTTATACTGGACAGGATCAAATAGCAGGCCAGACTAACTGAGGTGAGATACGAGGACACTTACTTGGGGCCAAAGGTTAATGCCTGCCCACATGACAAGGGTCGGTATCTGAGGAATCCAGAGGCCGACATGCAGCTAATGACCTTTGGCTGGGGATCTGAGAGGCAGCACTCACCAGCTCCCAGGTTGGTCGTGTGCCAGAGCAGACAGACAGGAGCAAAAACTAAGGCACTGTTGCTAGAAGAAAGTGATAAATCAGTACACAGTGTCAGGGGGAGGAAATAAGCTAGCTTCTGGCTCAGTTTGCTGCAAGCCCTGCTAACACCAAACTCGAGCACAAAGACAGTGCCCAAAAGAGAGCAGGCTCATGAGACAGTGCCTGTATAAATGACACTGGAAAAGAACTACAGCATTACCTTTCCAAAGGATTAGGAGGATTACTTTTTCAAACTGAGCATCTCTTTCCCTTTCCCAGCAGTTTCTGATCCTCCAAAGGAGCTCCTCATTCTCCACAGGGATTTTCAGCCCATAAGTAACACTCCTGGGATGCTAATGGAGCAACTCAACCTCCTGAAGTGGACTTCAAAAGGGAAAAGGGCACATTTTAGGGGTGGTACTGCTAGTGTCGGCCCCTCTCCTGCTGTGCCATGGGAAACATGGTGGTGGCATATAAACAGCCTGGCTAATTCGGCTCTCATGTTGTGAGATTTTGCTTCCTCTACTCTCTGTGTGGCTGCTGCTTCTTGTACAGCATCTACCACAGCTTCACTCAGTGACTACAACCCAAACCAGAGGGGGATTTAACTGCTGAGCAGGCTCTGGCTATTTGTACAGCCACCCCCCTGGAGGAGCACTGCACAGCACCCAGCACAAAGGCTGTGGCAGTGGTATTCCAGGGGACACCACAGCCCGGGGCTCTGTGCTTGTCCCAGGGTGGCATGGGGACAGGGATGGCCTGGGATGGCCACTGGAGGCTGGTCCCTGGGGAAGCCCCTGTGCCTCAATGCAGCGTGAGCACATCCCCACAGCCACAGGAGTGGTGGGAGCTTAATCTGGAGCAGCTGCTGGCATTCTTCCTGTACCCCAGGAGCGATCAAAGGTTTGCAGTGGCTTCACTTTTTCAATGCTACTAGAAGCAATGGAACAGCATCAAGGATACATCGGAATTTCCCTTTTATCACAGCTGTAGCCACAGAGCACTTATAGGAAGCAGAAGGGATAAGTGACCCAGCCATCAAGAATTTTCCTAAATCTCTCCACAGGCACAAGTGGTAGGCACATTTTCTCCCTGTCCTCATGCTCTCCTTAGGGATCCAGCAGAAATGCTGCACCAGTGCTGGAAAAGTCAGGCCAGATGAGGTCTTTGGAGGATAGATACTGCTTTGCAGGACTTGCAATGAAGAGTTTCACTAAAAAACTACATATATCACATGTATCATATTCCCACCACTGCCAAGCTGTAAGCCTTGAAAGTTTGAAAACAATCTCTTTGGTCTTTCAAAGAAGAATTTACCAAGAACTAGTCCTCAGCAGATATAAAAGTTATTGAAATAAAAAAAAGAGCACTTAAGCGTTTCATTGTTTGCCAAGTAGTTTACATGCACCAGGGGTAGCCAGGGAAAAAAAGGTGTTTGCATAAAAACTGCTAGGAATGCCCATTACATCATACCTCCCAACAAAGCCCAGGCTGTTATCCTGGCAGTGATCAGCCTCATTGTGCAACAAACATCACCAAAGGGAAAAGATCACAAATGCTTCCATATGAGGAATCCCTTGGTCACTAAATGAAGGAATCATGCAGGCAGTGTAAGGTACCACTCATCAGGTGCCCTCAAGAAGTATATTGGGATATATGTGATGATTATTGTGATAATCTGTGAAAATAGAATAAAAAGATGCTACAATATTTACTTTTTTTTAAACTAGAGAAGTGTTCTCCAGTTCAGCTTATGTCCTTTGTGGTAGAAGTAGCAAGAACTAAAAAAGCAATCTCACTTCAGGTATAGGCCCTCTACTAAACATACACAGACCTTACTTCTTAGAGTTTAAAAATGAAGCTACAAGTTTTCCTTTATATCTGTTAGTTTATTATAGGTAATGGCAAAATAGAAAATAAATATTAGTCTTGACACACGCTACCAAAATCTCTAAGCTAAATAGTTGAAAATACGTAAGTAGATATTCCACATGCAGAACGGACACATGCTATTTTATGTGAGTTATTAAAGGACTAGACTGAAAATATGCAGACTTTAAGACCATGTTTTAAGAAATTTTAACTAAAAACACATGCAGAGTATGCATTCTCGCAGATAATTACACAGAGTGGAGCACGACTCATAGAGAAAATAGAAACTGTAGCAACATGCTCTTTTTATCTAACAAATACAAGTATTATAAAAATACTTTTAATTTTCCTTGTTACAAAAAGCTCATTTTTAGGCACTACAGGTCACCCACCTTTAGAATCTCACTGATCCAAATCTACAATGTGTGAACACACCTAGATCAAGAAGATTCAGGAGAATACTATTTTTAACCTGTCCTCTTGTCCAAAACAAGTTAGAAAAACAAAAGGGTGGGGGGATAACCCATGAAGGGCCAAGAAAACGTGAAATTGAAATGATGACAAGGCCAGTCCTTCTCAATCAATGACTCTTTCTCCTTCCTTCCAAGAACTGGGGATTCTATATTTAAAGGCCTCACACCTTTTCTGCTGTTCCCAGGGTACTTAGCAATTTGAGATAAAATGAGTAAAAAGGTGACCTCTTTACTTTAAAAGATCCCTGACCAGCTTTGCCCAGGTAAGGAGGCCGTTAAGTACTTTCTTTACCTGAGATTTCAGCAAGTTTTTAACAGCAAGAATCCTCAAATGTCTGACCCACTTTTCCTGCAAAAAACTTAGATCTAATTTTTCTTTTTATTTTTTTTAATCTACTTTATTTGTGTGGAGTTTCAGGGGGTGGGGAACAGAACACATATAAGATGCTGCTTTTGAAATCCCTGCTCTTTACTTAGGTTTGAGATGACTAATGCAATTCTAAAACCCTGCACCATCAAGTCATGAATCACAAATCTACCTTAGTTGCTTCTGAAGTTGTTTTTGTGTGATTTAAGAGCTTCACTTAAAGAAGGCAAATTTGTGTTGGTAGGATGGCAGCACTCATTACTTGCTAGTCAGGCCAGGCTGAAACTTCATTGTTCTTGTTTCCTAGAGAAAGAACTGGGATCACATCTGCATTTTATAAAAGCTCCTGAATTGTTACTGATCGACAACGACCAGCAGCCAACATTTTGCCTCTAGAAACTTGCATTGTTTTGCAGTCAGAGTTGCTAGATACCGTGTCCTCGTAAAAAATCTGGTTAAGTCATTTAAGCTCTGAAATTGAGAACTGTGCTTCCCTGAACAGCGAACAGAAATTATTCCTAACAAGAATTACATGTGACAGGCTCCAGGCTCCATTATTCGGCTTCCTTTGTTGTTTAAAGGATATTCATTATCAACTGAAAACCTGCTAGTATTTCTAGATACTATGAAATAAGGTTTTTTCAGTTAGTAACTTGCATGTAAAGGGGGGAAAATGCATTTCCCTATCTGCTTTCTGGGGTTTAATATAAAATCTGCAAAAGCACTGGAACAGCAGGGTAGGGAGCTAGAGCAGCTATGGGACTTTAAAAGCCTCATGGGTAAGAGATGTTCGCACTATCTGCTATCAGTTAAGGTGCAGGAGTGGAGGGAAGGACTTGTAAAGCCCTCTGTCTCTCTCCAATTTCTCGGGCAAGCACATTGGCTAGTTTTGTAAGGACCAGTCCAGCAGTGAAGCTGGAAGTGAGGTGACTTTTGCCTGTTACCCAAATGACTGCTGGGGGTTCATGCCTGCGGCAGGGCAGGAGTGCCTGGTGTGGCTGGCTTGCCTCACAAGTGATGGACCACTTTGCCTGCCTGTTCCTAGAAGCACAAGTCCTTCTCCTGCCCAGGCTCCCCATTCTGTGAATCCATCAATTCTTCCAAGTCCATCAATCCTTCTTTCATGGTTGTCGTTGAAGGCTATCACATATCAGGCTCGTGTACTCCTGCCAGAGAGGTTCCTTGCACTTGCTCTTCTCCCCAGGACAGGCACCGCAGACACAGCTGTGCTTTGCTTAGCTCAGGATCACGCGCAGTTCCGGGCACGCGTTGCTCTCTTGCCAGAGCACATGAGTACACTGGATGTGCTCCGAGACCAAAGCAAATGAGCCAAACTGTGCCTCAAAACTCCCCAAAAGGTGCTGGATTGAGAGAAATTATAGACAAGCAGGTTGTGGAGTGGACTTGGAGCACAGAAGTTAAGGGATAGGAATCACCCACTGGGCAGCAGAGCCTCTTCATGGAATTGCCAGTATGGGAATGGAAATAAGGAGGTCTCTGAATGTCCTCTGCCACATCAGACTTTCTTTACTCACCCCATTTCCATGTCTCCATGTGTTTGTTCCTCTGTTGGAAATACAATAAAATGATGGTTATAGCTTAGATATGTAGCTGACATCAACTCGCCTCCTACAGAGCCTGCTTGGCACAGAGAGAGGAGATCTGAACTGCTCCTGTAGCAAGAAAGTGGAAATCAGTTACATGGGAACAACAGGGGGGCATGGAGGTGGTCACTGGTTTTCCTTCCTCCTGCAGGTACCCACAGCTTTCAGCAACATGCAGACAGGGTCTAGCAGGATGAGCCTGCCCACAGAAACTACAGCCAGGCTGCAGTTTGCCTAAGCTTCCTCACCTTGAGATGGAACCCAGCTACCTTACAGGTAGCCCTTTGCACTGTGTTGTCCAGGTAAAGCACAGCCTCTCAGAAAACCTCAGTCACCCTCAGTCCACTTTCCAAGGAGCGTTTTGCACACACTACAGCACCCTACCTTTGTCCTGCAGGACATCCTAGCTATCTAGAAATTTTTGGGTTGAGATCTAGGTGGCTTGCACTTAGTCCTGAACTTCTTGGAACATTCCTAAATGTGGAAGTGGCACTTTTCCCATCTTCTCAGGAGACCCTTGCAGGTATCTAACCAGTAACACTAAAAGGGCCTTGTGGTAGGGTATTCACCAGGTAGGTTCCCAGTCCTAGCAGCAACTAACCCTTTCTCTGTATGCAAACTAGTGCACACCTGTTGATTTCAAGAACTGCAGAGATAACTTATCATGCTGGATCCATTAACCCCTCCTGGAATTGCATAACCTGATGAACTATTACCATGCACAGAAAGCCAAGTAGGGTATTACAGGAGATAAAATAATCTGCCAGGCAAAGACCATTGTTATGGCTAAGGAATAATATTCCCTGAGGGCTTAATTTCAGGTTGATCTAGGACGACATAAAAGACCATGCACTTCCAGATCAAATGGGGAGAACTCAGCACAGATGCCACAAAGCAGGTAGCTCAGGACAGGGGACATCTGCAGAATGGTGTAAAAGCATGGCCCCGAGTGTTTCATGAGGACCAGAAAAGACAGTAAGAGCTGTGTGATGAATTTATAAAGGATACTGTCTCCTTCTGGGCTATCAGCACTAGGAAATACATACATTTCTTCCAGTGCGGAGCAGAACCAGACCGTGAGGAACTTGAGCCCATTCACTGTAATTTGGGACTCATGCTGAGGCAGAGAAACTACTCACCAGTCTGGGATTTCCTTCCTTCCCTCCTTGCCTCTACACTAGTGGGTTTCAACCCCTGGAAAGGAGAGGTGGACACCGTTCCACACCTCTGCGGGGAAATTTCCAAGACCTGACACCCCAAACCACGGGTGCCCTGCCGCCGGCAGCTCCAGGGAGGGCAGCCCGCGAGGTCTCNGCGGTGCAGGGCAGCCGCGGGCACACGTGGCTCGGCCCCCCAAAAAGGCGCTCCCCGGCGGCGGGAGAGGGCAGTTCGTCCCTCGGTCCCCCCAGCGCCGCCGCCGGTCCGCTCCGTCCAGCCGTCGGTGGGTGCCGGTGCCAGGGGCCGCAGCGAAGCGGCGGCTCCTGCCCCCTGCGGAGTGAGCCCCAGGTCCGGGGCGGCCCTACCTGCCGGCACGATGAACCTCACCGCCGAGAGCCACCGCATTCCGCTGAGCGACGGCAACAGCATCCCGCTCTTGGGGCTGGGCACCTACGCCGACCCCCAGAAAGTAAGTCCGGGGGTGCTGGCGGGGGCAGGTGCCGGCCGCCCTCGCTGCAGCCCCCGAGCCGCGGCTACCCTCCTCCTTTCCTCCCGGGCCGGCTGCTTCTCTCTTTGCTCCCTTCCCCGGGCGAAGTTAAAGATCCAGCTCTACCATGAGCAGTGCGGGCAGTGCGCTGCCCGCAGATGAGGAAAAGGTGGGAAGAAAGTGGGAAAAAAATCCCGCCCAGCTTGCGGTGTGCTGCAGCTGCCGCTGTCGCCCACCGCCCCGTGCCGCTGGGCGCACGGGCAGGGGCGCGGGGGACCTGGAGTCGGGATGGTGCCGTGTAATGCCCGGATCGGAAAGGGATGGGATCCCCGGCAAGGCAGCCGGGAGCCCTCGGCCACCTGGAGCCGGGAGGGACGGTGCCGTCCGCTCCCCTGCCTTGCCCCCTGCGCCGAGCATGCATGAGGGATTTCGGACCGCCTTGCGGCTGCCCCCGATACTTTCCAAGTAATGTTCCTGAAACAAAGACCTAAATTCCTGCATCCTGATTCCTGTGGCTCCCACAGCTGACTGCCAGCGGCCAAACCGTTCTCAAATATTCTGCATCCTTCGGCTTTGCGCCGGGCAGACATCCCGTCTGACCGTGCCGGTCGGCTGCACCCGCGGAGGCTGGGAAGCACACCTGATGCTTCTCCTCTCTGCGCACCTGGGAGCGCAAAGGCAATTCAGTAGTCACTGCCTTTTAAAGCTCTCCTAAAGTGCCTGATCTTTCATCAGTTCTCCTTTTTGTTTGTTTGAAGAGTTGGAAAAGAGGCATCGTGGCCAGAACCCTTCTTGTGTAATAGCTGCGATGCAATGTGTGTGTATGACCTCACATATCACGAGGTATTTAAAAGTGCCTTTTTAAAGAAAACTCTTGATTAAGGCCATTTACCAACCACTAAAAGTACCGTGGTGCATCAATAACGGTGTCGAATTCTCAACAAACACTACTGCCGGCAATGCGTGAGTGATGCAGAAAGGGTGTAAGACGTCTCCAAGACTGCAGATCTCACTGGTTAAAGATGTTGGTTTGCATGGGGAGAATCCATAGGAATTCATTACTTTAGAGACTGGGCATCAAACCCCACATCACTAAACTTTTGGGAGATATTTTCACCTGGTGCATTCTTTGAATAATGTTTAGTCAAACAAAATTAAAGTCTCTAACAGTTTGGAGTTTTGATATAGCAAAGCAGAATGTTGCATAATTCAGCATCAAAATAGCTCTGAATGAACTTGAAGCATCTTTTTCCAGATGTGTTCATCATGCCCCCAACCCTCAAGTTGCAATTTTTGCCCTAGTTTTAAGTTAAGAAAAATGCAGCTGCCAGTACAACAGCTCCTACCTTGCTGCACTTTCTGCCTGCAGCCCAGACAAGCCGTGGCCCAATATTGTGGGCAGGGAGCCCAGAGTGGCAAGTAACCTGGTGGAGGTGAGAGGGGAGCTGGATGGGAGTCCCCTTATGGAGGTAGCTTCTCGGCACTGCTCTTACCCTGCTTAGATTTCATTCTGCTGGGATTCAGCTCCAAAGTCCCAAAATCAACAGAGCAACAGATCTGCTCCTTCTTTTCCAGTCCTGCAAAATCCTGATGCTTCCTTCCTTTGCCCTCCCGTGGTTCGAGGTGTACAGCAAGAGCCTTTGCATGGAGCTCAGTGAGCCAAAATGAATCATTTTAGGTTTTCAGCTGAATCAGCCCCAGGTAGTGGCTTTTTACTTTTCGCATATACGCCCTTTGTTTTCTGCTAACAGAAGATGGGGAGAACAGGGTAATGCAGGCAGGGCAGGTCTTGCTACAGCAATTCCAATTTAGAGCAATTGAAGCTGCTGTGTAACTGTACACTCAGCGGGGATGGGTGCACATATCCAACCACCCTTTCTCCTTCCCCCTGCATTTGTAGGAGTTTGATTTTCTGAGCTTTCTCTTTCTACATGACAAACACGTTAGAAAGTTATGGGTGGGAGGAGGAGCAGAGAAGAGGTAGAGAAAATAGCAGCGATAAGGCGCTTGCCACAGTCTCATTTTCGCAGAAGACCAGGTGAAACAATGTGTGTTTATCTGGCGGAGCTGGGCTGGAGCTTTACGCTAGGATTAGGACTGCTATTTGAGTCGAAGAACTTGTCACGGAGAGCAGCTGGGGAAACGCAGCAGCAGCAGCGTGCTGTGGGATTTATTGCAGAATTGTGCTGCTGGTCAGTGATGGGGCAGGACTTTTAAATAGGTCACGGCTTAAAATTTGCCCATTTCAAAAAGGTTGCTTTGCTGATAAGGGGGGTGGGGGCTTCTGTCAACTCCTTGCTGCGGCAGCAGAGTGCTGCTCAGCTGGGACAAGCTGCTTTGCCGAGTGCTGACTAGTGCCTGGTGCAATTTCCACCGGGATGCCTGGCAAGGTGTCTGTCCTGTTCCTCCTGCCTCAACAGCTGAAAGGCTTTGTGGCAACCCAGGACCGTTCCAAGGTTTATCTTAAGGAGTGAGGCTATAAACTAGCGCTGACACATTTCCCTTAAAATGCTTAGTTGTAGCCTTTTGTGGTTGAATTGCTTAAGAAGCAGCATCTGAGCCACCCTTTCTCCAGTGGTGGGGGCAGGCAGCTGGTGGTAGCGACGGCTCAAGCAAGTCCCAGCACTCTAGTTCTGCTCATGAGTCAGATCCCTGCAACTTCTAAGTATTTTGTTCTTTGATATAAAATACAGAGCCATTCATTTGTCAGATTATTCATCTTGCCCTTGGAGGCAGGTTTTTGATTTTATGCTAGGTTCTTGTTTTGATTTTTTTCCCCAAAGGTTATTCACCCTGGCACCTCCATGTCAGAGCAGCTTGTCCAAATCAAATCTGTTTTCTTAGTGTCAGGCTGTAGCCCAGTAGCCTGTAATGAGCCCGGAGTGTTCTTCCTGAAGTGCAGGAATGTGCTCGCTGGTTAAGCCAACCAGGCAGATCTAGTTAGCCATGGAACAGAGAAATCTGCTTCTCCGGCAGTCGGTTAGAAGAAAACAAAGGCAGGAGGCCAGCTTTCATGTTTCAGGCATTGTCTGCATAAATTGAACAGCAGTGCCTTCAAAACTGAAATGTGTCAGCAGCTTGCCTTCCTCATCTTAAATAACTTAATTGTTCTCCCAAAGACAATTTTGGGAGATAAGCCATGCTTCTCTGGTTGTGAAATACTCAACAAAAAATACATCTATGGACAGAAAGTCCCCTGTGCAAGTTTACTGACTCAAAGTAGTACATCACTCAACAGGAGCAGAGCTGGACCACTGTGGAAAAGGTCTGTTTGATAATCAGACTCATTTTAATTGAATGCTCTTTTCCCCTAGATGTAAGAGAGCTTTTCTTCTGACTGGGTAGAGGTTGGGATGACAATTCAGCTAATTCTTTGAGGCTGAAAAGTGCAACGTTGGGGGTTTCTTTTTGCTTTACTCTCCTACCACAGCAAGAAAGTACAATGAATCCATTGGCTATCAGTTCATCTGCTTACAGGAAGAAAAGAGTCTTCACTGGGTCACAGAATAAAATTAGTCATAAACATGGGTTATTTATCAAGAGAAGCACAAAAATTTTTTTTACAGGTTGGTAAATTGGTGTTTCCTGTCCTTATTTTAAAATAAAGGAATGCAATAATTGCATAACTATTAAGATTAATTTTCTTTTGCAGGCAGATTTCAGTGTGCTGAAGTTGGTTTTGCATTCTCCTTCACACAAGGAAGGAAATTTATGATTTGTATTAGATCCTTGCCTACATAAAAAATTAGGCTATTTATCCCACCAAGGATGAACTCAAACGACTAAGTGGAAATCTCAGTCACTGACTCCTTCCCCTGTTCTCTCTTGCCTTCCCCAAATATCACTTCTCCTCATGGGTTTGGGTGGGAACCACAGTGGGAACTGTGAATCAGGACTACCAATGCACTCCAGACAGCTTTAAAATTTGAGGCCAATTCTACCTCTGCTTGGCTCTGTGGATCCTTCTGGCAAAGCCCTGCGAGTGCAGGAGCAGTTCTGCCTTGGCTCCAGCAGATGCACCGTGTCCAGCTCCCCCTCCCTGAGGGCCCCCAGGCCGTTGACCCAATTCTCCACGGTATTAAATAGATGGGGGGAGGAGGGAGAGGGCAGCCCCACAGGGGAGGGTGGTAGAGGAGGACGGGCCCCTGGATGAGCCCCTGGCATTGCCCTGTGCTACAGCAGAACCAGACCAGTCCATGGCAGGCTCCCACTACCGCCCAGCACTGATTCTTAGTTCTCAGCACAGCCCATTGAGTGGTACTGGCACCCATCTGGAAGCAGATGAAGTGTGGGGATGAGCAGTCTTAGAGGGGAAAGGTGCTAAAAACACTCCTAAATCCTGGAAATCCTATGCCTCGTTAAAACTGCACTTATGCCTGCTTCACTTTATAACTCATCCCTGTCAACACAGCTAAGATCATCAGTCCAGTGTCTCCACATAAATACTCGCTGTTTCCCTGGAAGGTCAAGGGGCCTTGGCCACAGCTCCTCTCCTGCCTTCCTGTTTTGACTGAGGGACGACAGGGCTTGGAGAGAAGGTTGTAGCAACCGCACTGTACACAGGCGCTGCTTCTGAAACATAAGATTGGGCAAAGCGCTCAAGAATAGCTCTGGGTGAGGGCTGTTGGCAAGTTGCGACTTAGCTAAAAATGAGGTTCTGAGGTAGCCAAATCCATTCATAAATTGGAAGCAGTTTTGTGGAATAGTTTCAGGCAAAACAAATGGCAAAGCATTTCATTTTGGGCACTGGCAGTACAAGCTGAGGAATCAAAGAATTATTAAAGCACTTGGAGGTAGCAGTTGCCTTTCCCTGAATAGCCCGCTGGTAAGGGAATCCACATGGGCGGTGGGAAATCAGATTCAGTCCTCCTCTCAGCCTCTGGGGATTAAATTCATATCAGACAGCTCAGGGAAATAATGTGATTGTGGGGTAGGTGATAGCTAGAGAGAGGCAGGAAGAAACATGCACAGGCTGGAGCAGGAGGAGCACCCTCCCCATGGGAAAGTGCACTGCCCACCAGCCCCACAGTGCTGGATGCTGAAGAACTTGGTATGGCATCCAACCAGGAGGAAGAGAGACCCATTTCCCCAAATCTTTAACTACCACAAAGTAACCCTTGTGAATGCCCAGACAGTCTGGGTTTTGTTTAAGAAGAAATTGCTGGTTTGAATCAGGGAGAGGAAAAGTTCATCCAGGGCTCGCAGATCCAGTCTGAGTGACCAAGTTAAAAAAATCTGGTTTGGATAAGTAAAAACACTGTTTTGGCACCCTGAATTACTTTTTACACCCAAGCTAGAAGCTGAACAGAGTAATTTTTCATTGTACAGGTCTAACAGCCTCTAATGCTCTCATAGGATCATTTATGCCAAAAAGTTCCTCGCACAAGGATGTGCATGCGCAAACTTTTTCAATTACTCTTAACGGTGCTGGCTGCACCCCTGCTTCAGGCTGCCTGCCTTTGGAGCTGCCATAGGCTGCTGTTAAGTCAAAAGAGGTAATAAGTGATTTGTCCCCACAATGGGATCTGGATCTCTGAGCTGCAGTAAGGGAGGAATTACACTCAACTTCATCCCTCGTTTTCCTCCTGGAAAGCCACCACTGGCTTCTGAAACACAACTGGCAAGAGACAGCAATGATTTCAGGTGATTTGCAAAGAAAGTCACCCGACCTGACCCAAAGCTACAAAATGAATCATGTATTGAGTGTTCCTGGGTGAAGTGATACTTGAGATCTCTGCAGATACTGTTGAGCTTAAAGGCTTACACTTCTTGATTTCTTGCCTGTAAATTTCTCCTACTGTGACTCAGACAACTGTCTTCCTCCTGAGGTGAACTTGGCTTCTAGATTTTTTATTGAAAGAGATGAGAGAGGCAGTGACAAGAGCAGGAACTCTTCTAACATCCAAGTGTTCTTACAACCTTGTCTTATTTCCCATGGCATTGTATTAAAATAAATACGTAAAGAAAATACCTCAGTCTTTTTAATGTGAATGATTACACATGAATATGTGTTTGAACTCAGCAAGTATTGAGGCTGAAGTTAGCTCTCAAATGAAGTGATCTTTATGAACGTACATGAAATCACCACACATGTAGACCAGGGAATTATTTTTTTCAGGGGTAAAATACTGGGAACCTAATTTGAACAGAGCTGGAGGAGTCAGATGAGATATTTGGTTACAAAGCTTCTTATTCACACCTTGAACTTAAGAAGTAAATAAAATTCCTGAATTTTTTTTTTTTTAAGTTATTGAGTTGTATCTCCCAGTCAGCATTTCCAAAAGACATTGTGTCCCTTCACAGTCCCTTTTGGTAACCACCACTGGCTTTCTCAAGGTCTTTGCTTTTTAAGGCAGCAGTATTACTTCATGCAGTTCTAGTTCTTCTTGTCTTCAGGGAGCACTTTGGAGCTGCAGAGCCACAGCTGGCCAACACATAGCAACATGAGGTCTCTCAGGGCTGGGATTTCTGAGATGTTTCAGAGGGTAGCCTCATGTTCCCTCAGTCTCTGAGGATATCCTAAAATCATACATCCAAGTGGAGATTTGACCAGTTGAGTCAGGGGTGAAGGGAAGGAGATACATTGCTGCAGCCCAGAAAGGAAACTGTGCCTGATCTGCTACATGTCCTGGAGGACTCCTTGCCTGCCTGTTAGTAAACTCTTAGCCTAGCCTTCACATTGAACAATATTATCCTGAAACCCAATATCTGCAGCTGGATCGCTCACAGACCCACGACTCAGTTTAGTGCTTGAAGGACTAAACCATACTGAGGCAATTTTGCTTGCACTGTCTGCAGATGGCATGCCTTTCCTTCAGTGGCTGGTATCCTGGTGTTGAGTGATGCCCTCATTGATTAATTGCTCAGATTTTATTCCTTAACTAAGTCAGTTACTGGCAAGACCCAGTTGCCAAGAGCAGATAAAGACAGGATTTCTTGATATTTGGTGCCCAGATGCCTTGAGGAGGTGCAGCAGCGGGCATCAGCTTTTAGCAAGCAAAAGACCAACTTGGCTCTTGGGCAAGAGCTTGTGTGAGAAGTCAAGAAACTGCAGTGGTTGGGCTTTAGTATTGCCTTTATTCATTCCTGCTGTTTGCTGCAGAGGTGGCAAATATGCCAGGGAATAAGTGGTTTCACACATGAAAGAGTGCTTTCACGCATCAAACTCCTTATAATAAAGAGATGAGGGTACACACTAGAAGGTTAAACTAAATCAAAAGGGTCTCAGAACAAGTTCTGATTTTATCAATGACTTTTGCTAAAAGCTTACTGCTGCATGACACATTTTAAAATTCCCTTTCTTATGTGCTCAAGTGGCATGTTTACTACCTCTGATTTATCTTGTGTTGTCCCTTCTTTCTTGAACATACAGCTTTTCCATTCTGCCAGTGGAGCAGTCTTCCTCCATTTATTTGTCTTCAACCCTTCCTTCATGTTTAGATTTGATCTCTCCTCCTCTGCAAGCAACCACTTTTTGATGCCTCAGTTGCAGCTAGCTCCCTATGCAAGATTGCATCTTTGTCTCATTAAGAAAGGAAACCTAAGTCATATAATTAGAAAAATCAGGTAATTAGAAGAGGTAGATTTTTTTTCCCTGAAATGTAGCAGACTCAGAAACTCCTAGTTTTTGTGTAAGAACTGTACTTTAACCAGATTTTAAATTTGGATTTGATAAAATGACTTACCACACTCTGTCAGCCTAGAGGAAAGATTCTTGCATGCAACTTTCTTGGAGACACAAGCTTTGTTCTTAATATTTTGATTTGCATAAAACCCATGGTTCTAAGACATTGCTGAATTTGCAAAATGCTCTTTTACTTCCATGTATCTTCTCTGATGAAATCTCTGTGGTTCTTCATTTCCATGAAACTGGAAGCTTAATAGAAAACAAAGTGATAGTATTACTAATCTCTGCTCCGTGCTAATGGCTTCTGTTTCCAGTTGTGAACACAATTAGTGTCTAATCATGTGTAGCAGATTAAAAGATGTGTTTACTGAAGTGGTCAACATGTAAACTTCCTAATGCCAAAGAGCCCAGCCTTGTAGATGAGTGTGAATGAAAAACTAACTTTCTAGCTACAAAGTTCATTAACCAAGGGAGAACTTCTGAGCAAAATGGACACAAAATTGCTGGTCCTGGAAGATGGTAATTTTTTTAGTTTGCTATAAGGAGCAGGTTGTGCTCAAAACAACTTCTTCCCCTCCCCCTGGCGACCCCAGCATCCCTAAAACAAAACCCCTTCTTCTTAAAATGATAGTACCTCTAACCTAAGATGACATCTCAGCTGCTACATGAAAACATTTTCAGATTGCTCCAGGATCAAGACAGGTATCCCCATGCAGAGCCGAGGACTTGCACTAATGAATCCATTGTCAGTCAGGAAATTGCTTGGCGTTGTGCAGTGATGCCTGCCTAATCCAAGCAGAGGAGCTGGCTCTTGCAGCCACCCTGGCACCGCGTCATTTGGCTCCCAAACACGGTACCAACACGTGCAGACTTGGACACGGCAAGAGCACTCCACCGGAAAATGATCCCAGAACAAGGGCACCTTTAGGAGGTGACAACTTTGTCTGGGAGTCAGAACAACTTTTAGATGGTGGATATCAGGTACCACCAACATGATCCACCAAACTACGTGTCTGCCTATGACACAGGGTAGAATTGTGTTTAATCAGTACAGATCCAAAACTAATAGAGGGTTAATCCAGATAAGCTTTTAGGACAGTAGTACTACTCAAAACCAGTCACAGGGATACTTATTTGAAAAGTAACCAAACAGAGAACAGACCTTTTCCATTCCATAGCTGTGTGCTGCAAGTGACAAACACTAGCTGTTTCAATATACTCCTCTTCCAAAAACTACAAAGTTAGCTGTTACCAATGCAATAATACTAATCCAAATATTGACACCCCAAAAATAGTACTTTTATTCTTCTCTTTTCCTATGGCTTTCTAAATATGCTGAGTTTTTTTAAAGCCCATTCAAAAGCCACACGGAAAGCCATTTTATCTAAATAAAAATTAAGAAGATTGTTTTACAGAAGATGAGACAGGGAATCACTGGCATTGTTGAAGAGGGGAAAAACTGAACCCCTACAAGTGAGTAATCGGGATTACCACAACTGAAAGATACGCTTTTTGGCAAAAACATTTAGAGCCCAATTTTCCAGGCAAAGCTCCATTTTTAAAATATCCCTGACCAACTCCATACATTAAATATGGCTGTGCACTCCTATGTATCCCTGATTCCCCACAGTTCTCCAAAAAAACAGTGTAAGCATGTTCTTGCAGCTCATGTGGGAAGCTAACATCTGGATTGTCTCTTTAGTTGACCTAGGAGGCCAGATTTGTCAAAACTTGAAAGCACTGTGCGGAAAATGCCTCTCTAGGCTTCGAAGCCAACTCTTGTTGGTTCAGCTAACTAGGTGGTGGAATTCCCCAAGTTTTACATTTGCCTTTGCAAACACTTCTTCGAACTGGAGCCAGAAACCTCTCCCCTTTAACTCTAGGGAATGAAGCAGAAGAGGTACTGGCAACCTTTTCTTCTCTTTTATTGCACAAGCTGGTGCTTTGTCTTCCACTTGTATCTCATGCATCCCTGTGATTGCATTGCTTGTCTGAAGGGTTTTTTGATAGCACCGACCCTCCCGGATAAGTCCATGCTTTCCAGGGCCAGCCAGCTGGCTGTTGTGTCCTCCAGCTCTTCAGGAAACTTTCCCAGTCCACCCCACTAGCACTGTAAGCACAGGAACAACCCAGGTGTGCACAGCATGTGCTTGGTTTGCTTTAATCCTCTAGCTGCCAGCAGAAAGGTATGGCAGCTCATTAGCTTCACCTTGCATTAACTTACTTTGTGTTGAGTGAAAAGTTGCAGAGTCCCTAAAACTGAGGATTCTGCAATCAAGTGTTAAAAATAACTCCAGTACCCTCTGCCAGCTACAATAATAAGACTTTCCTGAAGACAGCTTTGACTAAATCCTAGAATAACAATGTCACAGGAATTCTAGAAATGATAAATCTGCAGTTATGAAATCTAATTTCTGTTGAATGGACAAACCCCATGCTTCAGACCACTGAGAGAGCGTCAAGAGGAGAAAGGCACATTCATTCATGGTGTGACACAAGGCCACAAGAGACACCATTCCCCCAGTCTTCTCTGTGCATATTTGCTGTCCTCCATCTTCCAAGGCAACACAGTGCATGACATAAAGCAAAGTTCTGGGCCGGCACAGGAGCCTGTGGCTCTTAGCTGTGTTCTCTGCCTCCATTCCCTGCTCTACCTGCTTTTCCAGAGAACCCTTTGCTGGGTTTTGCATCCTGGATGGTGGCTGCCAATGCTTCCGGGAGATGGAAAGCCAGATTTTCCTGTGTATGAGAGAGAGGGATGTGCTGGCGGTTGCATTTTCCAAGAAAGAGGTGTACAGTACAGCTTCTCTTTTACAAGATTAAACAATTCTAAGAATGTACCCTTGTGTGGCTCATATCCTCTGGCTTTGTAAACTCAACCTGTGCTTTCCTGCAGGGCCTTCAGTACACATGCTTTCTATGCTCTGTTCCTAACATCTTAAGCCAATCCTTTTTTGCCAGTTTGTCCAGAAAACAGGCAAATGGAAATAAGTAACTGGGCTTCTAGAAACTTGCATAAAAATCTGTGTGTGAGTGCCGAGCTCTGATGAAGGAGGCCCTGAGCCCAGGAATGTACCTACTTTCTCTTTCCTGTATTTAGCTGACTAAGATTCCTAAACAGCGGCTCCACATCCTAAATTATAGGTTTGGACTGGAGCACTTGGCCCATGGCTTGGATGTCTTGTGTAACTCTGCTGCAGCTAAACACAGATTTTTCCAGAAGATGGCCCTGTGTCTCCTAACACATCAGGCTTTTCCCCCCAGGATCGTAATTCCCAGCTGAGAGACTGCAAACCATTGCACTAAGCAGGTGAGATGCTCAGGACTAAGGTAAAGGGCTACTTCCCTGAAATGCTGCTTCCTCTGCTCTCATGTGCTGCTGACACTGGTGAAACTCGGTAAAGCTGCTCCTGTAAAACAGTGTGGAGCAGAATCTGGGAGTCTGAGTCAGACTTTTTTCCTTAACCTTATGCACTAATAAAGAATAAATGACAATACTGATGTTAAGACATAAAAAACAGTGACTACAGTAGCAGTTCCCATGGTTTTGCAAGATTATAATCTGCTGCCAATGTGTCCTGTTAGCTTTATCTTTGGAGATAACCCTCTTAATCATCTGGAAAGCCAAAGGAAATTGCTGACCAGAAAAAGATGCTATAGAAAAAGTGAAAGAATTGGAGGGCAGCTGAACTGTTACACTGAATAACAGTAATAAGTCAGACAACCACTAACACTCTTGAGCAAACACTGTTCTACTTGAGCAGGAAGGGAAAAACTCATGGGTATGCCTGCCCATACAAAAATATTCTCCTGTGGCTTGGTCATGTGCACTCATGAACAAAACTGAAGCTGAACCATTTGTTATGGTAAGGAGAATAGTTTTTGACAAAATGGGATGTGATTGAAGGTGTCTGGAATAAACATTACAAATTAGGAAAGTTTATGGTCTCAGAGGAAAAAGAGAGCAGACCCTTTCAGACAGACAGAACTGATGAAGCACATTGCTTTTTCAGACTCACAGAAAGTGGTTACTGGCCAGTTGGCTACTACATCTGTGGAGAAAGGGCCAAATTGCTGCTTCCCTTCTTTCAGTGAAGGTGCATATTTGAATCTGCTCCCCCAGCCCTTCTGTTGGATTTATTTATCATGGAGCCTGAAGGAACCAGATACCAGTTAAATCTGTTGTGCATGATGGTAAATCAGCCAATTTACAAGTTATTGATTGATAGAGGATGTGGGGTTTGACTGATACGGACTCTGCGATGCCAGTAAAGCAAAGCTAGTTTATTACACTAGGTTACTAGTATTTATAGGTTACTATGTTTGTACAAAATTTTTCACACTGACCCTGTTGTCTTGGTCCCCTTTAGAAACACAATCTTCTGATAATTCTTTTTTCACTAGTAATGTTCTTTGTTACCTCTTTTGTCAAAGCAATCACTATCAGAGGGTTGGAGCAACTAGACATGATGCCTTCACTTCTGTTTTTGCTCTGGGTTTATTTCTCTCATGGCTTCTACTGAATTAGGGCTAGAAGGGTGGCAGCACTGTCTGATTCAGCTTCTGTAGCTGTCTAATCTTACACAGAGGGAATAATTGTGTCTCTTGTTTCCTCAAACTTTATGATCTTAAAAATAACACAGATGTTATTGATGAAATTTATTAGTGATTGAGCAAGTCCTCCTACTCAGCCAAACAGTTATTCTGTTATCATAAAACATGAGATAAATTTAATATGGTTCTTTGGCACAAATTAGTGTCTGTCTGCAAAAGCACTGAAGATAAATATCTGACTTACAGTGCACAAGTGGTTATAAAACTCCAGTTCTAGAACAAGTCCTTGATCAAAGTAGCATAGTTGCAAGGCAAGCTGATTAGAAGCTGAAACATTAATTATGGTGAAGGATCAAGAACACCTCTTATCTATGCTAAATAAAAAGTAATAAAGAAGCAGATTTGTCTTTAGGCCAAAGCTAGGGAAGCCTGAATTACTAACAAAGCACAAAGGTTTATGACGCAGAGACATTTCAGTACCTCATCTAGTATTTGTACTACTCAAAAAGAGAGCACTGCTCATTCAGGAATGGTGCAAAAATAAAGCCTTATCTGGAGTGAGTAGGCGGCATAGGCATTTTAGGTAACATACTACAAGAGTATAACCTGCAGGAAGGAGAGGGAAGAGGTCTGGGGTTCTGAGTAGAATAAGGTGGTTGCCCATGACCAAATAGCCTGGGAGGTGCTGTTCCATCAGCTGCTGTGATTAGTGGTGCCAACCCTTATACAATATAGATGCACCACAAATTTCTATCTGCACTTAAATAAAAGTTTTATTATATTATTATAAAAACTGGGTTTCAGTTGTAACCTTTGGTCTTGTCACTACTGAAGACCAATGAAAGACAGAAGAGATTTAAACACCTCAAACTGAGCAGCTAAGCAGAGGGGAAAGATCCAGGTTTGTGCCTTCTCTGATGGAAAGACGGATGAGCAGTGGTGGTCTGAGTCACACAACTTTGGTTGATCTGTCAAGAAACAGTGGAATAAGATATGACACCTAAAGCAACACTTCTAAAAAGTGGCAATACTACAACATGGCTAGCCTGTGCAACTCATCAGCACAGTTTACCACAGCCCATTACTGCAGGATTTGGAAGGATTAAATATGTGAAATGCCAGAAATGATAGTTTCTCCATTAGAATGAAAATAAACATATGGTATAAAGTTTCCAGGCTCACGGATGTCTCAGACCTTCAGCTGGGATGGTTCAATAGAGGCAATATTTTCCAAAAACTGTTCCCTAGATTGCTTTGTATTTTATATGAAGCACCTTAGACCAGAATCTGTCAGAACTAATACACCACGTCACATGAAATGGACTAGTGCAATAAAAACATATATAAATATATATAATGTAAACCCATCTCTGGCCACTGATAATCAAGACCTGATCCAAAAAAAGCCACTCTGATCCCCTAAAGAATAAGGTTATTCCTTGAGATGGAGGAGTCTTTCACAGGATTATTTGTACGGATGTAAGTCCCATGTAAAAATTTAAGAAATACACAGAAGTTCAGCTCTAACACAAGTCAACGGATTCAGCCAAAAGCAGATGCAGTAACTGAAAGCATTTCCTTCTATTCTACTCTCCTTCCATGTCTGAAATTGTGCTCTTCCCTTACTTGTGAGATTCTACATTTCCTCACCTATTCCTTCTGCTTTTCTTACGGACCAAATGGGCCCTGGTGGCTGAGAAAAGATACAACTCAATAATCAACATTTCCTTGACTGGTAGAGTTTAGTTTACAGCATCAGGAAACAATAGGGAGCTGTGTTCATGCAATCTCTCAAGAGTGTGAAGAAGAGAAATTCTACTACTGGGTTCACATCCCATTTTCAGTCTCTTCAACAAATGGAAAAAGTAAACAAGAAAGATTTTTTTTTTCAAAATCTATATTATATTAATGCATCACTGTCCTCTAAATGCTCTGCTTTCATACACTTGAATGGTGAAAGTCAAACAGGCTGAAGAAATCTAGAAGACACACTGTTTGTAAAATCATGTTTCAGAGAGAAAAAACACTGATAGCACTTTTGGAAATATACTTGTCTTTCAGATAACTAATAATCATTTAGGCTTGAGCTCCCCAGACCTTTCAGCTGAGCCTTGTTGCTCTGTGCCAGTCAGCCCGAGCTTGGCAACTGCGGCTCCAATCTTGTGCGGCTCATTGCCGGGGCAGAGGTCTGAGGTTACTGTCATCAGTCACCACAGGCTTGTAATACCTGTGTCAGAGCTTTCATCCTGATGCCTCTCTCAAATCCTCTCCTGCAGGTTCGACAAAGCAGAGAACATGCTGGAGGTTGTCATTGCTCCATGCCTCGCACTTCTGCAATGCTGCCCCGCATGCCCCAAGTGAAAAGTAGCCATTGAGTGTGCCTGAAAAGCCGGTGGCTGCCATGGTCTTTGTTACATCTGACTAACAACCAGGAAAGGGCCCTGCCAGGGGCCAAGCGTGCCTTTGGAAGACTTCCATAATAAAAGCAGCAAAGCACTGAAACAAGAGTTCCATTGTCTCCCTCAATTAAGCGCACAGTATTGCATCATCACTGCTGTAAATACTCTAGAGTGCCAAACTGTGCCGTTTTGCTCCTCAGCCCTCATTCAGTTCTGTAATAAATCAGGGCACGTATCAGTGGTTTTGCATTTTAAGTAATCTTTAGGCACTGCGTGCTGGAGCAGAAAGTTCCTCCCAGGCCCAAACAGAAGTTGGTCCGTTTTGTGCCCCTCAGGGTCAGCCAAGATGGGGCACTGAGCAAGCAGGCATAGGGCCCCATTATCCCGGAATGGTCTGTCACCAGCCTACAGTTCTGGGATTGAAAGACAGGGATGAAGACATCCCCAGGTGTCTTCAGCAGTCCTTCAAGGACTTTTCTTTAATGAACATGGAAGGGAAGACCAATGTGCTTAATCATTGAAGCATCCTATAGCACCTATGAGTTTCACACCTTCTAGCTCAGCAGGTAGTGGAAGAGAAGCTGTTTCTTTCATGACAAACTCATGGACAGTCAGGCCAGCAGCAGCTGTAAAAGGACAGCTAGGAGAGAGAGGAAGGAGAGCTATTGCTATGGAAAAAATGGTCCTTCCCAATAACACTTACTGCCATTCCTGCTTCTCTCCACCCCTTGGCGTTGTCAAAATCAACAAATTTGACATCCTCTGTTCATACCATCTCATATCCAGACACCTCTGGTATCTTTTTTCTTCACAGGAGAAACAGTGTGGTCTTGGCCTTGCAGTTGCAGACAGCAAAATCCAACTCTTGCCATTTGTTGTTGACAGACAACGGCGCAGCAGAGCAGTTTTACTTGCCCTACTTCAGTTTTATGTTAAAGTGTATCAAATGTCCCTCTTGCAGCAGAGCAATGCCCATGAAAAAGATGGGAGAATAGCATTGCTCCACGCCCTTGGACACCACCACTTAGAGCTGCTCTCTCATTATAAAAAGTGTAGGAACCATAAGTTGTTTTCAGTATAATTTTAGTGACCAGACAAATAATTTCAGTAACCAGTTTTATGCTTTTTTGCATAGTTTGGCCTACATATAATTTTGCTCGCCACATTGGCTAATGGAAAATAGGGAAAATATGACTGTTCTGAAAAAACAAGCTTACTCTGAATTTTGGCAATGATGAGCAAACATAAATGCAGCACACAGTACAAAAATGCCACTTATTAGGAGGTTTCTTGGGGTCATCTTAAACTGAAGCAGTAAAATATATATAAATATACACTAAAGCAACTACTGTTTCCTAACCATGCAGTAAAGCAGCTGTTCAGAACCAGTAGATAGTCCTGACCTTCAGATTGTGATACCAACAGTGGTAAGTTGATTTGAGGAGAAAGAAGTCAAATCCAAATTCCTGCACAGCTAAAAGGTCCAAGCTATTCAAACAGCCTCTGATCAGCAGGTGGTTGGCCAGCTCTGCTCAACCAAAAAGTCATCTTCCTCTTGAGTAAGGGATTTTATCAAATTACTGTTGTAGAAAAGTCCTTGCTCTCTAGATAAGAAAGTCTGAAATTATTTTCATATCAAATGCATCCAATTCTACTTCCAGAAGACACTAGTATTCTCTCTTTCATAGAGACAGAAAGACAGTTTTTTGCTTTGAAGCCTTTTCACAGTCCCATCTCACATGCTCAACAGTTTTGAGAAAAAGTGCACAGCACTTTTTTATTTAGCAGTTGGAACGTGGTTGCCTGGGATGGTCACTCGGGATGAATTACACCAGGAACCTTGCATATATCTCAGGGACTCTCTAGCACTGAAGGAGAGGTAGGCAGTAGGCTGACACTATGTCCATTCTTTTCCTTCTCCCATCAGACTCCCAAAGGTTCCTGTCTGGAGGCGGTGAAGATTGCCATCGATGCTGGTTACCGCCACATTGACGGTGCCTTTGTCTACCTCAATGAGCATGAAGTGGGACAAGCCATCCGGGAGAAGATTGCTGAAGGGAAGATCAAGCGAGAAGACATATTTTACTGTGGCAAGGTGAGAACCTGCACTCAGATTATTTACACCAAATCCAGGATTTCCGTGAATGGTCTTTCTTAAGAATGCCAGCAGCCAACATCTGGAATGCTTCCTTCCAGTTCCAACATCTTTTATTTTTCTTTCCTAGCATTACCACAGTGCTGCAGATCTTTGTGAACACTAGGTTTGCTGTGAGGCACAGGAATAACTGTTGTTCTCTGTTTAAATCTCCGATAGCAGTGGGAACCATGCAACATTCCTACTGCTCAGTATTGTAGGCACCTGCAAGTTAAGACCATGGCTACATTCAGCCAAAGTGCTGCCTAACCTGTTACTGTGCCACACGTTGTGTTGTCACACACAGAGCCCCGTCCGGACAATGATCCTGCAACTGAGCTATTTTCTATTAGAGCAATTCCCTGCACAGGTTTGCCATGAGGTTGCACAACGAAAGGGGTGGGAGCAAGCACATGCATGCCAGTGTCTGTGTATGGGAGAACAGCAAGTGCCTACATTGGTACTACTGCCAGAAAATTACTCATCAAGCTACACCCTTAGTTACTGTATCACCTGCCATTAAAAAGTTCTAGGATGATGAATCAACTTACTTAGAGAGAAGATATCATTACACTTCTGTTAAAGAGCAATGAGGCTGGAGTAATGCACGAGCTGTTTTATACATTCAAGTCTTAACTCTATGGCTTGACTCTCTCCTAAAAGCATGAAATCCCTTGTCCAGTGAAGTGTCTGACAAAAGCTGTCATGGCTACCATGAATTACCTCAGGTATAAGAGAGCTCATTGCACATCGCAAAATAAAGACTGATGGTGCCTGTCGAGTTTCTGAGGGAGTTTATGGCCTCAAGCAGTCCTTCCTGCAGTGCTTCTTTGAACATATCAGCCTAATATTTTCCCTTTCTCCTTTCCCAAATAAGACGTAATCCACAATTACTCAACAGACTTGCAAATAAACACCACTGTTCCTAGAGTGAAAGATCCCACGGGATGAGAGGCCTGGCTGACTGTGAGCAATTTAGTTAAGTTATATGATCTGGGAAAACTAAGCTTCAGATTGGATAGTTTGCAGACCAAGTGAATTTTTAGCAGCTATAGACCAATTTTCAAGTACAGCAATTTCCAATCTGTAAAATATGCACCTCTTTTCCAAGTTTCCTGCTTGGTTCTACTGATAACAACCTTGCCATTCTGAGAAAAACCTCACGTTCTCAAATTCTCTGCCTTTATCAGGGGAATTTCTCAGTCTCTCATATGCCAAATATGTTGATTTGGATCAGTGAAAATATTTGGTTTCAACAGTTTTATAGTTTCATTACCGCAAATTATCAGTAATATTACAAATCAAAACCACCAAGCTGTGCCAAAAGGTTAGAACCAGATATCCTAGCAATTTTTTTGAGTATTTTTACTTTCTCAACTTCTTCTCCTGCAGTTTATTTGCCACATCAACGTTTAGGCTCTGTGAAAGCACACCTCCTTGTAAAATTTTGAAACTTCATTTATTTATTAAGCTTTTCTGTATTCAGTTTTCTGATCTGATCACCAGATGATTTTCCTAGTCAATAATCACTACTTGAATATTGAGTCATTTGGAAAACTGCAGCCCTGCAAGCCACAGGGCTGCAACACACAGTACCACAACAGCCAATGCCTGTGCTCCCAGCCTGCTGTGTGTCTGTGAGATGACACACGCATGGATTTCTCTTACAGTTGTGTCCTGTTTGTGCTTGACAAAACGTCAGCTGCTCAGGGTGATAGTCCATTATAACATTTCTACAATCTTTAAAGGAGTTCAAAGGCAGAAATGAAAAATACTCTGCAACTAATTCAATCCATCACAATCTAGGATTTTCACAGGTTTCTTTCGAAGTTCTCACAGCAGCTCTGAACTTGCCAGAAGGAGTGGGAATGGATCTCCCTTGCCTTATGTATCTTTAGTTTAATGTACCTCATAAACTTAGGTATCTTACAAACTACAGGCAAATCTTAACCCAGTAGATACTTCAGGCATTGATCAGTAACTGATTGATATGAACTACTGCATCTTCTAGGAAACATGGTAGATACACAGACCATTCTTGGAAGCACCAGGCACTACAGAAGTTATGTTTTCTGCCTTACTGACATCAGAAGTACTGGAAATCCCCAACAGCCTTCAGACTCAAGCCCCTCGTGCAGATCCTTCCTTAAGCAAAGATGCTGCAGATGGAAGGCTGATCCATCAGCAGGGACTGACGAGAGCAGCCCTGCTGAGTGGCAGCGTTACTGGAACAGTGACCTGGTGTGATCGCGCTTCATCTGCCAGTTGAAATCATCAGCACTTGCACTTGGCTCTTGCTGCTGGCTGCCTGATCAGGCAGAGCAGCTCAGCATCCAGAAATTTTAGAGGTTTTATATCAACTGCCAACATCTCACTTGGCTTATACAGCAAGACCTTTCTGGTCTCCTCTTTCATCCCAGGATATTTCTTTCATTAAACTAGAAGTAACATTTCCAGGAAATGTGGTGTCCTAAAATGCCAAAGCCAGCTGGCTGTTTTGACTGCTCAAACATGGGTTCTACTTAGGTAGATAATACAATAACTTGTACAAATCATGAAAACAGTTATGAAACTCTCAAGTTTCCATGGCATCGATGTATTGACATAGTACAAATGTTTGCTGTTTTTAAAGGCTGGTTCTTCAGAACCTCTGCAGATTTTAGAGGGAAATATATTCACCAGCAAATGCTGAGCTCAATAGAACTGGGCTAGAAAGGGCACTCAGAAAAACTACTTCTGGGCAATACATCTCAGGTTACCAAATTTCTAAAACACAGTAACAAACTGGACATTAAGTGTCTACGAAGTTATTTCCTTAAATACAAGTTAAGCTCATTTTGCATGTAAAATGCTTAAAAAACACATAGACCAAAGGTTTTCAGTGAATCCCGTAGAACAACTTAAAACTCTTGAGAGCAGCACCTTGGTCCCCTTACTGTAGTACACCTTAGCTTCCTACCACTGTCCGCTGATCATAAACTCTTTACATCTTGCAGCATACAGTTCAGAAAGGCCTAGTATGAATTTCCAGGTGTTTGGGTTTATCACCTTAGGGCAGGGTCAGATGTCCTGCTCTCAGTACAACCTAACATGTCCTTGCTTCTATGGGCAAAACTGAACAGATTGTTTTCCCAGGGAGTAAGTATAACATAGTTTAAAAACAAAACAAACATCTAAAATTACTTAAAGCTTACACAGGCTATGCCCTTTAACACCTATAATCAACATCTTCTCCCATAAATCACAATTCAAGTTTTCTCTCTTTAGAATTAATTCATTCTATACCTTGGCATGTAGTGGCTGTCAGCTTTGGTGGCAGAACTGACTAGTCAATGGCCATACCAGCAAACAGCAGGTTTTTCCAACCAGCAAAAGTGACAAAAACCTCAATGTGACTCCACACATTAGTTTTGTAAGTTGAAAAAAAAAAAAACAAGAAAATAAAATAGCCCAACTTATTGTCTGCATTCAAATGGCACTTTAAACCTTCTATTGTGTGTTAATTCTGCTGCAGTAAAAATCCACGAAACTCAATCAGTTTACAAAGAGCTCTTGGTTACTAATTACCCATGCTATAGTTTTATTCTTGCAAGAGACTTGCATCAGCAGAGTTCAGTTAGAGATAGTCCTGAACACTCACCAGCAAAGCACACTTCATAGCAACCTCAGGGCATAACCCTGAAAGGAAGCAGTTTGCATTAAAGAGGGACAGAAGACTGTGCTTTAACTACTCACACCTGCATTACAGTGACTAAACACAAACACATCTTCCCATGAGGACTGGGGAATAAGAGAAAACTTCTCTCAGGCTCCATGACCACAGGAGAAAACCAGAAGATTCCCTTAGTGCTGGGTGCTTGGCTGTTCAATAGCTAACTCACATGATCCAAGCTTCTGCCTTCAAGCATAAAACTGACCACAGATTCCTTGTGGGAACAAAGTTTTTCACTGAAAGCATATGCTTGGAAAATAAAAGGAATCTGCCCAAGTTCATTGAGCAAGAGTTTGCAATATACTCATCCCAGAAGAACCTGTGTTGTAATAAAAAAAGATGTAATGGCTTTACTGGGTCAACAATTCATCGGTCCTGGGCAAAAATTCCTCTTAACAATAGTCTTAACCTCTGCACCTGGCTCTGACAGAAGGCAAGGTAAGGCCCTCACCTCTGCCTTGCACGGATGGAGACCACAATGTCTTTGCACTCTGCATAATGGGCTCTGTCAGAAACACGGGAGGAAGGAGTGTGTGTTGGAGGGCTTCAGCTGGTTCACTGCTCCTCCTGACACCCAAAAAATGCCTGTGTTTGCCTCCCCAGCTGTGGAATACCTGCCACCCCCCAGAGCTGGTGCGTCCCACGCTGGAGAAAACCCTGAAGATCCTGCAGCTGGACTATGTTGACCTCTACATTATTGAGCTGCCAATGGCTTTCAAGGTAAAAAGAAAAATTGCTTGGAAAAAATGCATTAAGTTAGCTTGGACCAAGGTCTCCATCTAGCAGATTCCTTGCAGCTTCCAGCCTATGTTGTCAATAGCGTTTTGGGCAGATAACATATATATTTTGATATATACTGCACACATGGATTTCTGTGCACTACCTACTGAAAGAGAAGCTTACATGTGGTGTGAGAACAGGCCAGGAGAGACACTGCTTGGAGTCTTTATGCTGGAAGGACAGGTCTCCCAATTGCAGTTGAGGAGTTCCTACTCTGAAAAATTACCGTAGCTGAGCGGTACATGTGTCTGAATCCCCTCTGAGGCATGAGGAGAGAGTCACTGGAGGAAAGAGGTCACACAAAGCAGCAACAGGCCAGGGGCAAAGTTCAGAGGGGGAGAGGGAAAGGTAAAAAAGTCACCAAGTTGGTTTCCTTACTCTGTCCCAAATTAAAGCTGCTGGACAAATCGTGGTTATGATCCTTATTTCCATAAGTGCAGCGCTCAGCCTCACTAGATCCCAACAGGTGCCAAACATGGGTTGTCCACCTCTCATTCTTAAGTGCTCAAGTCTGATATTCTCTCATACTGCTGGCTTTGGGCAACTTGTAGGCAAAACCTTTGAATGAAGGGAGCTCAACATCACAGTTGCATGCCTCCCTCTTGCAAGTCCATGAACTTTCTGCTTTCACAGATTTTTGTACCTTGCTTTACAATTTTCCTCTACAAGTACATGATATAAAGGCAAATGAAATGAAGAGAATGCTATTCAAAACATTTAAGTGGTTTTGAACTAATTAAATCCTTCTTGTAAGAGAGAATAGGATGAGGGAATTAATTGATTTATTGTTTCTGAGCAAGGCTTAAGCTCTAAACTGGCCTCTTTTTGTAAGAAAGGTAGATCTCTGATTATTAAAATCTTATTTTGCTGCAGACTCCAAATTACCAGAACTATCAGATAGGAAGCAATTTACCAATGAGGCTATCACATTGCACTAGCAGCCCCTTTTTTCCCCTGAGGAGGCCATACCCTATTAAAACCTGTATAGGAGTAACCAGACTCTGATATTAAAATTCTATTTATACAGTCACATGTATGGAATCCTTTTGGGTACATTTTTGAAAATTTCCCACCACTAGCAATTTCCTGTTTCCCTTTTCTTGTGTTTGTATTCTTTAGTAGTTCATTCTCCCACATAGTGAAGGTCATTGTCTCACAATATAGAGACAGCTGGCTTTAAAGTAATGTACATCTGACTCCCTGAGGCTTGTATCAACAATCTTGAGTAGTTAAAGGAGTAGCAGACCTAGAGATTCATTCATGTTTCTCATGAGAGGAGAGAAAAAAAGTGACTTCCTGAAAAATATACACTTTTCTATGTCAAATACAAAATGAAAAAAAACCATCCTTTTGCAGCGGTGACAGGTTTCCTTTCTTTGCTCCCTTGCTCAAAAATACACCCATCCTGCCTGTGATGCTTGCCTTTGATGAGGAGCATGCAGATGTAACTCTAAGAAACTCCTACTTCCCCCTAGCCTGCAAACATTGGTGCTTTCCTCTCCAAAAGTCTAGCAAAACCAGTCTCTGGTTGGAAGCAGTGATGTACTTAAGACAGAACTTAAGGTACCACTCTGAAAACTGTTGGAAACACGCCCCTGCTGAGCCCAGCTAGCAATTTGTCACAGGGCTTTCAGGCAGAGTAAGAGGACTATGGTTTCAGAGAGCACCACTCAGCAAAGCCCCATTGCTTTTCAACAGCTCAAGAATGGCCACCACATGGGGTGAAATTATTCACTGATCTACCAACATTAACCTACACCTCCCTGTATTTTTTACCCCAGGTAGATTCCCCATTCAGGATTTTTGTTCTTCCTGCCTTTAGCCCCAGCAGTGTTGCTCAGCTCCTCCACCTTGGCAAGGCAGTGACCAGCAGAAACAGGTCTCCTCCAGGCCACCACGTGCCCTTCCACTGCCTGGGGAGCTCATACCCAGCAGGAACTTTAGGGGTAAAAAAACAGCAGGCATTTTAGGGGTAAAAAGCCAGCAGGTTTTTTTGGAGACTCTTCTCAGATGATTGATTCATCAGTAAGCATCAACTTGTGCACCAAATGATCTCCAAATCCCTCCCAACTGAGGGATTCTGTCATCTGACAGGAAAGCAGATATTTTAGTGTTACACTGAACAAGTCTCATCCAAGTATCTTGTAATTTTAGAAGAATAACTCAAAACAGACCATGGCGTCACTATTTGACTTCCTGTTGCCCTTCTATTTAGAGGACAGACATTCACAGGTTGTTAAAATTGCTTCCCTGAGAAAGCCTGCTTGTCAAAGACCATTTTATGAAAGCAAGGGGATGTGCAGACTTGTCTTCCTGCATGTGTGTTGGTGAGAAAATTATTATAATGGGAGCAGGACTTTTCCTCTCAGTGGTTGACAGCTGCTGGGTTTTAAACTGGCAAGTAAGTGGTCTGGTATCTTTTGGAGTGCCTCCAGACTCCGGACATGACATGATAAGATGTGATCCCACGCAATGGCAGTGACTGTATGATGTGCCACATTAATTTCACTGCTCATGCAGCAGCATGGTAACAAGCCAGCTTTGATTCAGTGTAAAACACAAGGCTTTCTCCAACAGAACTGTAAGAGAAGACATCAGCATTTGTAGGATGACTGGTATGGTGTAGTTCATGAGAACCCAGAGCTAAAATACGTGACCAACTTCTGAAAGCCCCTTTCAAAGACCACGTAACCACCACCCTGTCACCATCAAAACACTGCCTTTCTCTCAGCACGTTATCCATCCGCAGGCAGTTCTTCCGTTCAGAAATTCCCTTTCGTAAAAAGATAGCTTGGTAGAGAAAGTTTTGCCTGGAGACTATTGAGCAGAGACAGCTGCACTTCAGCACCTTGCAGAGTTCTCTGCAGGGAGGAGGAAGAATTGATCACTGTAGAAATTCACAGTAGCTCACACCACATCTCAGTCAAGGGAAGTTCATCTTGAAGCACCATTCATCCTGACTTGGTTCATTTTTAAAACACAAAGGATAGAGGAAAATGAGAGGATGGTAAATTAGCTGATATAATTGCTGCCCATTGACTACTATAAAAAAAAAGTTGAATAGAAGCTAGTGAATTAGAAGTGGGACAGAGTAAAAAAGGTCCTGAATTCAGAGTCATTTACTAAAATTAAACAGGTCCAACTGTTTAATATGTTAAACTTGCAGTCCTTGGAAAGTGTGCTGGGGTATCATGGGATGAATGGTTTGTTCCAAAATACCATGGGGTGGTTTTGCAAAAAAAAGCTTTTCCACCTCACATTTTGATGGCAAACACTTTCCTGTCTAATAGAAAAAAAATGTACCCAACAGCCACCTACCTCCTTCTAGTCAAGATATTCTTTTTTCCCAGCAAGACAGAGCAACAAAAGAAACAAGTTGTCTTTGTGGAATTCTCTGAGGAAAATCAGCCCATTTGGAGGAGAGAGGCTCATGCCTGTAACTGAGACCTTGGCCCTCTGAAATCTGAGGCTGTGTTTTCCTTAGGCTCACTTTTCCCATTAAATGCCTTGGATTTGAACTCGACTGAGTTGGGAGGTGATAGTTACTGATCATATTAGTCACAGCTGCAAGTTCCCAAGGAGTTACCACGTCAACATCTTGTACCCAGGCCTTTGAAATGTAGCAGTTTGAAGTCAGATCAAACATCACTGAAGGGTTTTTGTTCAAAAAAAAAGAAAAACCAAATCCCAGCGAAACACAAAAGTGAAATTGTGATCAGACACAAGGGAGAGAGGTGTTAATGCATTGCCTGCAACAGCAGTGAAATGATCAGCAAATAAAAGAAAGCTGTGCTTGTGAGATATCAGCTCATAAATCATCTCTGAAGCCTACAGAGTATAGAGATTGGAAGAAAGAGTTTCTAGTGCCCAAAGAAAGGTGAATAATGCACTTACGAGGTTAGCTGTGCCCATAGCCCTTTACTGCTAGTAGCTCTTGGACCCTCCAGCTGTTGGGGAGAGTACCAGTTTAGTCCAGTTCCCAAGTGCCTAGGACACAAGCAGGAGTCAAGGGAAGGGCCAAAAAGAAGAGGGAAGAAGTAGAAGAGAATACAGGCTGGTACTCTAACCCATCCCTTTGGAAGGAGATGAGTCTTTTGGATGTCATAAGATAAAGGTAAAAAGATTACCGAAAAACAAGGCCATCCAGGAACTCCTGAGTGTACTGTCATGTGACAGTTCAGGAGTGTATCCAAGGATGATCTAGCAGACGAGGATGTGGTAAGCCCAGCATAAATGACCTGCTGAAATTAGGGTGTTTCAGAAAACTATTCAATTTTTTGTTGTGGTTTACTAGTAGAAACAGAGTTGGTGAAAAATTTTTCTTTAAAGCACAGCAGTATGGTTTTACTTTTCAGCCTGGAGAGGCACTCTACCCAAAAGATGAAAATGGAAAATTTATCTACCATGAGACAGACTTATGTGCCACTTGGGAGGTAAGCAAACACAACATCCATCCATACATGCTTAAAACCCGCAGGTATTCATTCTCTTTTTTACTTGTGGTTTTCATAAACATATGAAATTTGTCAGGACAAATGGATCACATTCTACTAGCTCCATAGATAAATTTTACTTATATCCTTAAGCATGGTTCTTTTTGCTATCTTTTAATAGTTTTTATGACAAAACATAGTTGAAACATCAGACATCTGCATTCCCTCTTTAAGAGCATGCACTCTACATTCACTACTTGAAGCTTTTATCATTATGTTTTTACCAATCCTTCCCCTTTATCAGATCTTCACAGAGGGAGAAAGCTGGAGCTCTCAGAAGTGACTAGGTCATCCTGAAAAAATTAAAATCTTCACCTGCAGGAAAAAAACAGATTTTGCTCTGAAGCTCAAAAAAAAATCACCAAACAAACCAACAAACAAAACAACAAAAAAAACCCAACGAAAAAACCAACCAAACAAAAAAAACCAACACCGAAAAAACCCCCCCACACACAAAACCCCACCAATCAACCAAAAAAACCCTATTAAAAAAGAAAAAGAACCAACACCTCCCTACTCAACCCCCCCCGCCCAAGAAACAAAGTCCAAGACCTTGCCATCACTTGCCATTAGAACAAGTTCACTCACTTCTAAATTTACTTATCAGATGGGAATGCAAGATTTTTCTGGTAAGAAAACTTGGAGGGATGTAGCATTTGCCTGAAAGCTTGCACCCTACATTTGTTTGTGATGTGCACTAGTCCTGTAGGCAGATGCTTCATTAAGCCTAATGTCATTTGGCTTCAGGATCTTGCGTGAGGTAGAAAATGAAACTAGCAATCCCCTCACAGTTCTCAAAGTCATAGACACCTCTTTAGCTCATGGCCAGAGCTGCTGAGCTCTCCTTCTGCACCAGGCCTGATGAAATAGCATCACTAATTACATCCAGTTCGCACAAAGAGAGATAAGACGTGCTACTATGTGCTCCACTTCAGCTTGCACCATCCAGATCTGGATAGTCATGTTCCAATTTAGCTCTACTGGAGGTACAGCAGATAAAGATGAAGAGTGGTGAAATTTTGAGTGAAATTTTGAAGGGAGAGAAAGCCCAAAAGGGGCCTGAACTTTCCCTTGGCAGCTGAGCCATCCAGCCTGGGTCTCAAGGGGAAGGGAGACTTCCACATTAGCTGTTTATGTTACATTTGAATTTGGCTGATGCAGTTCATTCCCCTCTTTTCACAGAATGGCTGCTCAGATGTTGAAAGCAATAGCTCTCCCAACACTGTAATATTTTTATCTTAGAGCTGGTTTTTAATGTAAAGGTTACTCTATAGCAGGCCACACTCTTCAGCTAATAAGCCAAGAGAAAAATAGGTTTTGGGCAGTGCCTGTAAATAGCAGCATTAATCTAAATTTAAATGGTTCAACTCAATCCAGATAATTTCGCTCTCTCAGTGTGGTGCTAGCTGGCAAAAATTAATCCAGATGACTGTATTTGCTGACTTGTCACTGAGTGATAGAAGGCATATGAGGCCAACTAGAGGTCATCAAATACACAGTGCCTCTTACCTCCCTGCTTTCAGCTTCTGTGAGACGGAAAGAATAACAAAACCTGGAAGGGCATCCAGCTCCATGGTGGGGTCTGCTCTGCCTCAAACAGTCACTGAATTATTTGTGTGCAGAGAGTTTTGGGCAGCAAAGGGGAAGACCATAGGAAAGGACCCCTGTTCCCCTTAACAACCCAGCAGATGAAGCTAATGAAGACCAGGGAATATATTCATATCCAGTATTCCACAAGGGTTTCTCGTCTACTAGGATTTGTCTAAAGTGCAAAATATCTAGAATGCCTNTTTTTTTTTTTTCCCCTGCTTGATACTGTACTGAAGTTTTCTGTGCAGGTTTTGTGATGTGCCTTGCCAGATATTTAGGAGATTTCACTGGATAAAGACTTCATATGAAAAACTGTCTTAATATCAAAAGGAGTGAACTGACTTATCAGGAAAGCAATCTATTTTGTTCACTTTTCCTTCTGCAGCTTTGAGGCGCTGCTAAAGCAGCATAAAATAAGCAAAACTCTTTAAAAGCGGTTGCCTGGCACTTAAGTATCTATATCTCGGGATGAATCTTCCTGCTTTCCAGACAAATTCTACCCCCACAGGAGGTAAAAAACATTAGGGTTTGGTCTGGAAAGCAGGTCAACACAAGAATAGAGTTTGGTTTGTCTGGACAGCACCAGCCCTTATGCTAATAGAGCTGTTAGTTCTGCTGCAGCAAAGGGTCTCAATAATGGTCTATCTTCCACCTCTCTCTAAAATGCATACTTCAAGAAATCAAGACAACATGTGGGACTCCTCTTGTCTTTGCTTTCTTTGCAGGCTCTGGAGGCATGTAAAGATGCAGGCTTGGCAAAGTCTATTGGAGTATCCAATTTCAACCGCAGGCAACTGGAGATGATCATGAACAAGCCAGGACTTAAGTACAAACCTGTCAGCAACCAGGTATGACTGCAAGCGAAGGGCAGTGCCTGCCATCGTGCCATTGCCCTTTGGGGAATGCAAACACACAGTCTAAGCCACCATGTACAGAAAGGTGATGTGTGCAGATGTTGCCCTCCATACTTCCATTTCTAGCTTGAAAATACTGCTTTTCCTATCTAGGTTAAAGATCAATATTTGAAAGCTCTGGAGCAATCGCTTTCCTCAGTTTCTGCTCCAGGACTGTAAAACTGGTGCATCTGTGCCAAAGCTCCATAACAAGACTGAATGCTGCGTCAAAGCAGATCTTAGATCTCTGCCATGTACCTTACTTCAAGTCCAAAAATTCCCAAGAAAGCCGTTCAGACCTAACCAGTCCTCAATGAAGCCATGTCTACCTTAGTTGACACCAGCCCAACCCGACACATCTGGAGTCACTCCAAGCTTCTCAAGTGCAAAAGCCATTAGAAGCAGCTCCTGAATATCCTGTACTTGCCCTCTTGTACTTTTCCTATTAGACATTTGTAAGAGATAGAGAAAATGTTCAATTAAAGGACACCCTGTTATGTGACTGGCCCGAGCTGAACAATCCTGTGAGGATGACAGGCACATCCGAGTTAAATTACAGCAGCAGGGCTCTGAGAAGGCGACAAGTGGCAGTGACCCATCTCAGTGCCCAGTACCTTTGGCTCTGGCATTTGGCAGGTCACTGCATTTCCTAGAAATCTCTGGGAAACTCTTCTGACTTGCCTGGCACAAACAAATATCCACATTAGCAGTGATAGACAAGAGGCCAGGGACCAATCGGGACCAAATTCCCACTCCCAGCGTGTGGCCTGGAGGGCTGGAATGGCCATGAGGCAGGACAAGGAGGCTGGCCACAGCTTTCATTTCTGAATTTAACGTGGAGGGAAAGGCTGCATGTGAGAATAGGAAATTCCAGCACCCTTCCCTGGTATTAACATGTCCAGTGGGTGCAAAATGCAATTGCTGTTTCTGGCATGCCCCTAAGACTGCACTGAACATTGCTGATGCTTCCTGGGGTCGAGGAAAACCAGGCAAAAGATTCAGCCCAGTTTAGGGCAGCTGGCCAGCAAGCATAGATGTGCCAGAGAGCTTCAGACTTGCCAGATAGCAACCACTGCAAACAGTAGTTGCTCTGACACCTTTTAGACATCCATTTCCCAGAGTCTGAGATCACAGCCAGAAAATCCATGCCTGTGAGGGAACAGTGTTTGCAACGTGGGAGGGCAGAGCTCGCAACAAGGTCATAATCTCACCTTTCGTATACCCTCCACCCTTACCTTTCTAACTGGGACAGCTTATGCCAATACTTCCCTAAAAACAAAATCAGATAAGTCATCCTGAATGCAAGAGACAGAGAAATGGAGAGCTGACCCACATGAGATGGGTTGCCTTCTCAGTCTACTAGTCTGGTGAATTTGCCTCACCTCCATAATCCCCACTTACTGCCACTTTTCCACTGTGAGCCAATGAAAGTTCCCTGCAGCCAAATTAAAGTTGCAGATGTTAATCTGTTGTGCACCAAAAAAAATTTAATAAAAAAAATCAATCACCCAGCAATGTACAATTAGAATAGTAACCACAAATGAAGTTTCCCTATTCCCTAATTTACATCTGTCCTTTCCCGAAACCATCACCAGCTCTGTAGCTCTCACAAACATTGGGATATCTTCCGCTTCTGTTGACTTAATCATTCTTTCTATGTTACTCTTGTAGGTAGAATGCCATCCCTACTTCACCCAACCCAAACTCCTAGAATTTTGCAGACAACATGACATTGTTATTGTTGGGTACAGCCCATTGGGAACCTCAAGGGATGAATCATGGTAAGTCCTCATTTTAATTTCTAATAGAAAGACAATATCCAGGAAAACATAGTTCTCTACTGCTGGGTCTCTGTGCAAAATATCTCTGCCCCCATTTTTTAAAGTGGTTTTGAACTTCAGTGTCTAAATATTACTGTTGTGAGTGTAAATTTTCAACACTCCTGCTGCTTGCTGTCATCAAAGAATGCCAGGTCTCTGCATAGGAGGTTGCCTTAGGTATCCTCTAACAGAAGGCAAGAGTTTAGAACAGGGAATGTGTAAGGCTCAGGTGAGGAAGGAGAAAATAAGTCAACGTTAGGACATCACATAGGAAGTTGCCTTTGATAACCCACCAACCTAAGAGCCAAAGCTTTTCTCCCGTCTTTCACCCTACTTGACAAAAGGTGCAGTGTTCTGCCCACAAACAAGTAGATGGCCCTGTGTTTTGACATTAAAGATGAGGAGGATTTTTGTTTTCTTTTCCTTCCCACCTTTTTTCCAGGGTAAATGTGTCCTCCCCTCCTTTACTGAAGGATCCTGTGCTGAATGCCATTGGCAAGAAGTACAACAAGACTGCGGCACAGATTGCTTTGCGTTTCAATGTCCAGCGAGGGGTGGTGGTGATCCCAAAAAGTTTCAATCCACAGCGCATCAGAGAGAATTTCCAGGTAAATACATTCTGCAGTAGTACATGGACAAATCCACTTACCTTGGCTTAGCTCCTATAGAAGGTAATCTCCCTGTTTTTTCTGTAGACATATATAAGACTTGACCAATGGCAAACTTTGCCACGTGTGATGCTTTTTGTCCCCACCATTAAATGGTAACCAGATATGACAATAATAGATCAATGCATAGAGGAAAGGTTGACATCTTTTAACCCTCTGGAGCAGCTAAAGCTCCTGCTGGTGGTGTGTCCCAGAGCACCAGCTGCTGCAGTGAGCAGCACAGGCAAGATGAGGTCACTCAGTAGGTCAGCAGCCCAAGACTGCAGGAGTTCAGGAATGACTGATTGTTCTGCCCCGTCTTTAGGTATGGGACAGCTGTGCTAGGGAAGGGTTGCTACACACAAGTGTGACAGAAAGGTTCACAACCATACCACCAGAAAATAGTTGGCTTGACTACCACCCAAGAATAAGATGACTTTGTTTCTGCATCCCTTGCAGCGCTCAGTACTCACACTGCTCCCTATTTTCCCTGGAAATAGATTGCTTTCAACGCTGGTGGCTCAGTGTTGCCACACCACCTTCCCCTTCTTGCAAAAAAAGGTGTAGGCAAATGTGACTGGGCTTATTCATGTCCTCGAGACTCCTGCAAATGCAAGTAAGCATGGGTTTGTGGGAGAGACACAGGGAGAAGGAGGGATTGTAATTCTGGAATCTGGAACATATGAAGTTTGATTATGACAAGAAATGCTAACGCATTCCTAACATCTCCTCCATTAGATCTTTGACTTCTCCCTCACTGACAAAGAGATGAAAGAAATTGAAGCCCTGAACAAAAATGTTCGTTATGTGGAACTGTTAATGTAAGTACAGAAATCCTAGATCCTCACAGAGCATTCCTGTTCTTTCAGAGAATTAAAAAAAAAAAAAATCACTTCTTTTTATTATTAACTTTTGCATTAAAAAACCCATTCTAAGGTAAGGCTTAAACATGAGAGACTTTTAATGCAGCCTCCTGGACCCACTGCAAAAATAAGTGTACAATATTTGCCTGCAACTCAGGTTCGCAAACCCCACCTAGCAGAAACTGACACTATCCTGCTATTCCATCTCTACTCCATTTCATTAAACTCTTTCTCCTATGTGGGAATGGTAGTCTCAGACACTGATAAGGCAAAGCATCATCCTTGTCTAGGAGTGTGGATATTGGAGCTGAAATTCAAATAAAATTGAGTTGTACCTTCCTCTGAGAAAAACACAAGAACAGGCAGCTTGTTTCACTGCTAGACCGCCTCCTAATTATCTCTTCAGAGAACTAACAAGCCTTAATGTCTTGCTGCTTGTCATCTAAAGCTATGTAGTTTTATATAGCAATATAGTTCTGCTTCACCTGAAAGCTCAGACCTACTCAACATCCCCTCTTCAGAGAATGAGGCTGTTTGTTTTTCCTTCTGCTCAAAAGCATCTACAGCTTATGGCCAAACTTTGTTTTTTCCTTTTCAGGGCACTCAGTAAGTAGCCAAACGCTAGAGATTAATTTCCACGCATTTCTCTTTCTACACTGGATTACCTGTGTCCTGATAAACTGTAGCATGAAATGAAAAGCATTGATAACAGCATCAAACAGCATCAATAGCTCTCTAAAATGTTGACCGTGGCTCAAAAGATACAGGAAAATGTTGTAAAGAAACAAACAAACAAACCACTTACTGTGCCGTATAAATATGATCGAAAATATGCACTAAGTTAAAAGCATCATAATGGAGTTCGTTTTTCACATTTAAGCTCATCCAGGTGCTCTGAAACTTTGGTTTCTTAAAATAGCCTTCCATCAATTAGCACTATTTAGTTCCAGAAGGCTTCTTGCAAGTGGCCTAGGAGATTCTTAAGTGTGTTTTGGTATCTGACACAGTTTGGTTTTATACAGCAAAATTGAGTCATAGCAACATTTAGATTTTAAAGATTATATACACAAAATGTAACCTTAGTGCAAATGCAAGAGCCTTTCCCAGAAGCAAAGTTAAAGGCTGCAAATGCCCACAGGGGAATTTCTAAGCCACCAATCTAAAAAACAAGTAAGTTAAATGCTTTGCTTTATTAGACTGAATTTGGTCACAGGAGGTCACCAAGGATAAGGAAAACAGGATGCATAGGATGGGCATTGGCAGCTTTAGTTTTCAGAAGAACTCCATGTTTGGGGGAAAATGTTTAAGTACAATTTGATCTCAGCTATGAAAAAAGACTTATCAGAAAAGTGATGTTGCCATGTAAGGACAAGACATACAGATTTATATATAGATATATATGCCTACTCTGCGTTACCACACTGAAGTGTCTGGAATTGACACTGCATCAGACAAATTACCAGCCTAAACACATTTCTTATTTCATCCAGCAATCTATATCTGAAAAAGTCAAACCACAATACAGAAAGATCGGTTAGTTAACTGCATGCAAAACCTTTGACTGGTGTGACGCACACACCAGCAGGAATGGAAAAATCCAGCTTTTCTCTGGTTCTTCCCCTTATCAGCTACCATAAGGGTACTGTGTGCAAACCTGTTCTGATGGTATAAGTAAGCCCATACAATCAGGATAACACAATCAGTGGAATGAATTAGCAAGTTAAGCATCTGAGAAGAAAATGGAGGTTTTTATAAAAACATGAGAACTTCAAGAAATCATAATCTGAAATTGTTTCTCCTCCTATTGGAGAAATCTAGAAGCATTGTGCAGGGGAAGTTTTACATTAATGTATCTGTTTGATTTATCTTATGCTCCCATTCTCTGCTATGGATGTTTTCCCTTACCAGTTATGCCAACCTGCACTGACTCCTCCAAGTGAATCCTTTTCACTCAAAGGACTCAGACTTTTGAATATGTGAGATCTGATTAGCAAGCATGCTCGATAGATGAAAAGTAGAGATAATGACACTGGCAACTCAGACATTATCAAATTATACTGAAGTCAAACAAGCCAAAGTGTTGTGGCTTGTTTTGTTTTTTGGGGTTTTTTTCAACCAGCTCAATCTGTTAATGTGTAAACAACTTGATCTTGGCTGAATATTGGAATGAAATGTTTTGACACAACCAATTCAAAATATTTGATGCCTTCCAGTTAGTTACCTTCAATATTGTGAAATGTGTCCTTCCCAGACTGGAACGATTCACAGCTGGATAAATGCCAGTATTTGTTGTGCTGTGCTGTAAAGCAAGGCAGCCAGCTGCCATGGTGCACCTGAGAATGCTCTTCAGAAATTTTTCATTTAGCTAATGGAAAGTGTTTGTCAAGCCAGGGCTTGTGATTTAGCATCATCTTCTCAAAAAAACAAGAAAACCCACAACAGAAAACAGCTACTTCTCTCTCAAGTCTGCCAATAATGAGCAAACACAGTGTTATTTTTTCACCTGAAGTTGACCCTGGGAATTTTCTTCTTGCCTTTTATAATGATCCCGGATTGTGCATCTTCCCTGAGCATGCAGTTTCTAAAACAAAGCCTGAAACATCTCTGTTTTTGTTAGGATGCATCCACAACCATTGCCTTTTCCCCTGAAATGGGTCATCCCAAAACTTACTTGTAAATTCTCTGCCACTGTAGATGCTGGCAGAGTATCTACGTATAGGGTAGAGGACAGCCAGACCCAGTTTAGATATGGCAGCTGCTTGGGGAAAGCACCACCCCAGACCCAGACTTGTTCATGCCAGCCCTAAGGGCATAAGACAAAGAAGAACAGTCTGGTGTCTCCATCTCTTCTTCACACATAGCCCTTATTTCTAGGGGTCATTCTAGACATCTGAACAAAGTCTTCCCCTTCCACAGTGCACGCATGGTGAAGCCATCCCCCTTTACTAAAACACTTCTACTCACCTGAGTTAAATAGTGAGAAGAGTTGACATACAGAGTCCTGTTGATTTTCCCCATCTCTCCTTAAGATATGCAGTCTGTAGGCCTGGAAAGTGGTCCTTCACTGTTCTCTCCTAAAATACATGGGCTTACTTCCAACTCTGCAGTGGCAATTATTCAGAGCACAACAGCTTCTGAATGAGAAGAGCCTTCCATGAAGGCCACATATATATTGCAAGGAAGAGGTTTGCTGGGCACAGAACGACGGCAGTGATTTGATATCTTGCTTCACCCAAGACGCTCACTTGTCCAATCTGACCTTTCTACAGGTGGCGTGACCATCCAGAGTATCCCTTCAATGATGAATACTGAAAAAGAGGTGGGTCTGGACAGTCAGCCAGTGCTGTTAGGCTTTGCTGAGAGAGACTCAGTGTTTGGTGCTTTGTCTTCATGTAAGGCTGTTCAAATCAGCATTAAAAATATGACATTTATTTCTTTTTGTCTTGTCAGTCTCTTCTTGTTATTGATGACCAAATCTATTTAATTCATTGAATTTCTGGTTTTGGCTTAGCAGACTTTAATGCTGAACACTGAAGGGTCAAGACTGACTGCTGATAAAACGGAAGATTTCTCCTAAAAACAAGCTCACTTGTTCAAGGTGAATCAGTTTCACTTAATAGAACATTCTTCACTTAATTTGAAACAAAACATTTCTTCAGTAGGTGGGAGGCAGAATCAGAATCACAGAATGGGCAGAGTTCAAAGAGACCACAGAGGGATCACGTCGTCCCAAACCAGTACCGTTTTCTTTTGCAGCTGGAGTAAGAGAGAGTCAAGAGTGGTGAACTAATTGATTCTGATACATATGCACATATTTTTTGCTGATATGGACTAGGTATGTGCACTCTTTTATGCAGTGAAGCTCATTTAACTCTGACCAGAGTGCTGTGCAGCTGCACACATGAGCTTTATTCAATAGGTACATCCCAGCTGGCTCCACATGGAACTAGTTCAAGCCCTAAAGCATTACAAGCATGCTCATAATCCCACACACACACAGGTTTCAGCTGAGGACCTTAGTAAAACACAAGACAGTGTATGACACTTGTATGACACTGTACTTGTTATTCACGGGTGGTATTAACTAGCATTGCATACACAACCTGCAGCTACAGCTAGGGAGGTCCTCATCTCGTAAGATTAAAAATCCCTTGAACTTCTTTCATGCTTCACTAACTGATATTAACCCAAGAAAATTTCTGTTCACTTAAAAATTCTTATAAACATGAAGGCAGAAGCACATATACAGGGGTAAGGAGGACTGACTCCTTCAGCATGAACTTCTTCTTCAGACTACTTGTTTGCAGCCTATAGGTGCATCTGCCTGTACCCACACCTGCAGAAGGCTACTTTGCCTCCCTCCTGAGCCCAAACACCCCAGTTTCCTGCCACTGAAGGAATACACTGGAGAGGTATTAGAGAATAAACTAAACCATACACTCAGAGGGAGAGAGTACTTCATGTACTAGGATGTGTGTACATTGGAAAATGTGTCATACATAAGCTTCAGTCTATAGCATCTGCTTTTATTTATTACCATTGCTATTTATTATCCCTGCAGTGACTGGAACAGGAAAATGCCAGAGCGTACAGTTCACGGAAACTCTTCTGTATGGTCATGGTGTGCTCCTCAGAGCTGAGACAAAGAGGGAAAGGGATGACCACTTCACAAGAGCAGCAGGGAAGGCTCCCAATAGGGTCAAGTGCGAATGCATCCCTGGATGAGCTCAGTGGGCACCAGTGGAAACGTCAGGCCCCTTCAGCCGGGGTGGCCTTCACGTAGCATTTATAAATCCATTCATAAGGCTATGCCAACAAATGAGAGTTCAGCTTCCTGGAGGTTACCCAAGGTCAATTCCCATTTTGTTCTATTACCCGCTTAGACCAGAGGGGGATATGGAAGAACAAAAGTGGGGCAGATGTGTCTTCTTTCTCTTCAGATATATTAGAAACCTCCTGGTGTAGATCTAAGGACAATCTCAAGGTCAGGTGGAACTCTGCACCCAGGAGTGTTCAGAACCACTATCACAAGTCCTGCTTTGCCCCTTTGCAAACAGCTGAAGTCCTGGTCCAAAAACTGAATTAAATCCAAATCTAAATTCAAGTGCCAGAAAGGAGGAGTTACCACCACACCCAACATGTTATTCCAGTTGCTTCGTAAGTACAAGCCCTAAATAGAGCTCACAAGGCTCAACTGCTTAACAGTAGCACTGTACAAATTTTTGCACTGTAACTTGACCAGGTGCAATTCTCCAGTCATAGCCAACATTCAGGCCAGGTTTGGCAAAGCTCTTGTTGTCTACAACTGCAAATGTCAACTAGTGCTTAGCTTAAATGCTCACACCAGCCCCATTTGCAGCTCACTGCTCTTTCCAGGCATCCCCCTCCCTGAGGTCAGGCAGCAGATTCTAATAAAACAGGTGACCTTGTACATGTGAGTAAGGAAGAAAATACACTGAAACCTCTCTAACAGGGAATACCATATAATCAAATCTTCGACCTATACTGACTAAATAAGGCAGGGCAGATTGTGAGAGTTTCTCCTGCCCAAGTCATGCCATCAAATTCCTCCCCCCTCTAATTTTAATAGAATCCTCCTCCTCCTCCTTTGCATTGCCTCATTTGTATCTGATGAAAAGAGATTCAGCCTCTTCCCAGGGGCAAATGCTCCCATACTAGTTTCCATCAGTTATGAAACTGCTACTGACATACAGCCTACTTTTGCCCCCCCCCGCTCAGTTTCAAACCATTGCTCCCCATTGTTCTCCAATTTGCCCTACAAAGAAAAGGTTTAGATGGGTGATATCAACAGGCCTGCAGAAGGGAGCTTGGGAAACCAGCAGCTGCATAAGGGAGAGAAAAGCCCAAAGTATGCAGCCCCGAGTATGATTTGCTTCCATCTAGAACATTTCGGAGTCTTACTGGCCTCACTGCCTGATGTGAAACACATCACTTGGAATGGTCATGCACAGCCCTGCTCCAACTGGAGGGATCAAGTCATGGACAGAGGGGGCTCCAGCACCTCCTGCTCTGACAGCACTCACACATGACAAGAATAGACCCAATCATATACTGGAAAATTTACTGACTTTTATGGTAAATGACCTGAATTGTTTGTGATTCTTTGTATAGCTGCAGAGTGAAGTGAAATGCAGACCAAAGATGTTTGCTTCAGCTATGCACAAGTTACTGTACAGCAAAGAGAACAAATAATGCAGCATTTTAGATTCTTTTAGCAGACTAAGAGCTGGTCTGGTCAGCAGAAACCTGGGTGATGTGCTAACATCCCCAGCAGCACAGCTGTTCAGTAGAGCCTGGACTTACCTAGCATTCCCTGTTGTTACACAAGCTCAGGACAGAGCTCAGGGCTTCGGAGTGCAGCAGCCTTGGGCATGCTCACGCTCATGTTTATTTGGTGAAGCAACAAGGAAGCACTGGCACAGTTAACGTGCAACGTGCCGGCATCACCCCACCCTGCACTGCACGGGGAGATGAATTTGTTCCCCCACAGGAGGCACAGCTTCCTCTTCCCCAAGGGTAGGCATCTGGAATAGGAATCTGCTTCAGAAAGGACATGCATCCAATTTTCCCTAATGCTGTGCAACAGAAATAGGGAAAATAGTAAGAGACAAAGTGGGATGGACACTCTGTACATTTTTACATCTTACATTAAAGAATGCCCTTTGGATTTATATCACATTTTTGTACCACAAAGCTGCCAAGAGACTTTACAAGAGTGTGGAGGAAAGGGCAAGTGGCCATATCAAGCCATGAGCCAGAATTAGGATGAAATTTTGGGTAGACAGAAATGGACATAGGGAAAGGAAGAAAGTTCGTCCTGTAGTTTTCACCCATTGTCTGCCAGTAAGGCCAGGGTGCAAAAACGAGATCTCTTCTCCTGATCAAAGTGTAATGATAACTGAGGACAGCTGGTGAGTTTTGCAAAGAGTTAGAGAGATGACCACACCTTTGGCTGCATGCAGCAGGGTCCTCATTTAATGACGCTTCTTCATTTCATTCTTTTCTGGAATCCAAAAAAGCCCAAAAGATGCTCACCTCCAGAGTGGCAGAATATTTAACCATTACAACATTCTGGGGAGGTGCAAAGGTATTCAAGAGCAGAGAGGCTGATATATTCCTTAACTAATTAAGATCATTTCATAACTAGAATCAGAGTTATTCTTCAATTTAGTGTGTGAATCATTTAAGTGTGGAAGCAAAACCAGTGTTATAGCAACAAAGGAAAAGAAATCACATGCTTGGGATGTGCAAGACATTTCTCAAATCTCCACAGCAAGCAGTAAGGACAAACTCATATCCCTTGTGTAGAGTAAGTCAAATTTGAATATTTAAGATGAGATGCCACCTTTATACTATGAGTAAAACCACAGTCTCCTTGTTGCTATCACCAAACCAAACCACTTTGAAATAAATCAGTTTGGTATTTGCAAGATGATTTCCTTATTTTGGGGGGAGAGAGGAAGGGAGGGATTTGCTGTTCCAAAACATTTTTCCTAGATCGCAACAAGAAAATTCACATGTCTAGAGGTATGCACTGGGGTGGAGAAGAAAGTCCATAAGAGAGTAACATGTTAGAATGAGATTCAGTAGGCTTATTTCACTTGTGACTAAACTGCAAACATCTTTGCCTTTGGGGGCAGAGAAATCAGCATGTAGTTGGGTACTAGTGCAGTTTTTATACTAATTGATTCTCAGCAGTGCTATATTTCAGCTCTTCCCAACATCCTACTACCCCGGAGCAAAAACCCCAGCTTATTATTAAGGGCTTTGAGAGTGCAAAAGCCAAAAGAACTTAATTTTCCAGTGCCAAACAGACTCCTTGGGGAACCCTAACTCAACATGCATGAGCAATACTCACAACAGGGCAACACATTGCAAATAAAATGCAAAGCAGAACCAAATGGAAAAAGAGGACAGAAAGAAGGAGCTGGAAAGGACGCCAACACGTGTGGATAAACACTTACACATGGACACCAGGGGCACCACTGGAGGAAGCTGCTCAGTTTTTGCTCTGTGGACTGCAGACCTACCTGGGTGGAGGTCTCAGATCAGTCCAAGGTCACTGAACACAGCAAAGGCAAAATTCTGTACCAGGACAAATGTACACTCAATTAGAAGACAAATGAGAACTCATGATGACCTAGAATATGTCTCAGAGAAACCTCACACATAACTAAAGTCTGTGCTAGGGCAGGGTGCTGAGGACTTTGGGTAGGATCCCACTGACATTTCAGCACATAAAAATCAGGAGTGACTCAGCTGACACAAGGTACAGATGCACAAACCAGAGGCCCAATGCCCTCACTGGAAGGAAAGTCATCCAAGTTTTCTCTTCCCCCAATTAACCTGACCAGTGTTGTTCTCCCAAGCCAGGACAGCCTTGGATAAGCTAGCCAAGGGTATTCACCTTTGTGACTTCTTCAGAAAACTACTCATGCCACTGCCTCAGCTTCCACCCACAGGGTGACACCCTGCCCTGCGTGTGAAATAGGGAAGTTTCCCAGAAAAGTGATCCCACCATCCCACATGTTCAGCAATCATGGACCCAGACAGTCCAGAACAGCCCAAACCAGCTGTTTGGCAACATGTTGGGCAACATATTTTGCAGTCGATCACTGCTTTTCCACTGTGGGGGGACTACAGTCCTGCTTTTTTTTCTACAGGATTATGAGGAGATCGCCTTTACATGTTATTAGCTATATTGATCTGTACTTGAGGCCCTTCAAAGAGGAATCTCCAACATTCAAAAACGTGCTTCTAAGTAATGGATCAGGAATCCACACCTTCATTTAACATGCTATCTCTCTGGTCCCCTGTGAAGTACAGTCCTCCCAGAACAGAGTAGGAGAAACAGCAAAGGAGAAAAGTTAAGCATTGTTTTAGGATTTCTACTGATTTTTTTCTAGTCATGGCATTTAGAGCACACCCGGAGTCATGAATTTCCTTGGCAATCTACACCTCTCCAGGCCCAAGACCACCAAGTTACTTTTGTTTCCAGAAGTGGTCTTTGGGTGTGCAAGAGTTTGAGGCCATAAAAGCAGAGTGCACGGTAGGAGGAAAGGGGGCATTGTAGTTTCCCTTCTTTGGCACTCAGAGCACTGAGAAGTGATGTAGGAAGTCAGGTTCAAATCTTTATGGGGGTTTTAACCTACAGCCCTCACCTTATCCAGTTACCAAGCACTACAGTCTCATGGAAGGCATCTGGCTCCATCCACTACACTGAACTTTTCAACTTCACAAGAGCCACTCATCAGGGTAAAAGGGGGAAATAGCTGAGAAAATTAATGTACTTTCTTGGGAAGGAGGGCACTTGCAGTTCGGACCTCACTCTGGTCACTGGTGATGGGAAAACACAGAACAGGGCTCAAACCTTTCACCCTTTGTACTATGGCTCATTCCAGCACTATGCAAGTTGCTCTCTTTGTGGTTTCTTTTGGACACAATACCAATTATATCATCAGAGATTGATATGAGTATCAATTCCATCATAATATGAGTAAATGTGAATTTCAGTGCATTTCTGGCATTTATTACTGCAGTGACAGAAAGCCCTGCAGCATCCCTCAAGCAAACACCCACCCTAGCAGGTTGCACAGAGATACTACAGAAACAACTGAATTAACATATAGAATTGCACCTCTTTTCACCCAATAGTTCCAGCACTCCACAGACATCAGTGATTGACCTTCTGTGATTTTCTTTGCCTCTTCCAAATCTTATTCCTTGACCCTCTTTGCAGCTAAACACATCCATTCTTGTTCTCTCCTCTCTCCCAAGTTTCTTTTTGCCACATGTATTAACAACTAAATCAAACTTAACTGCTGAGTGAGGGTTCACTTCACACACTCTCACTCCATGCAAAGATTACTTGGATGCTTGCCATTTTTTTTCTGGATTCCTCCTGTTCATTGAGGAAAGAAGTCTTGACATGGCCCACCTCCAAGGAAAGGACACTCACCTAAGATATTTCCAGTCTCTGGGAAAACCCAGCATTTAAAAATAGTATCGAGTGTGAAGTACAACTTTTCAGTAGCATTTATGATGGAAATGTGGATACATTGTGCTAACCAATGAGGAGAGAGAAAGCACTAGGAAAACATATGCAAAATTACTACTTTTTTAGTAATTTTGACCCTGTCAAGGTTTATGAACTTTGTATGGAAAATTATGTGCCCCACAGAATTCTTTCTTTGGCAGAATCAAGACTGGAAAAGGGTAAAAATGGTGGTAAGGAAGCCAGCTGATGGATTATGGAGACTGACCCATTTAGTGACAGATGGAGAGAAGTCAATATTCTCCTATTGCAAACCATATAATAAGGGACCTGCACTAGCCTCTACATTTACAGCCCATATCATGGTACAGGAATGAGGAAATATTAAAAAAAATGAAGAAATCAAAGAGCATATTGACCTTGGTATGCATTTTTAACTATGCAGGGCAACTTTCTGGAAATCATGGCTACATTTATTAAAGGGTCAAACAAGGGTATGGGGTTTAAAGGTAGTGGCTCCTGTAATGGCCAGTGCACAACACCTGTGTGTCAGATGCTGCCTAGTCACATGGACGGAGGAACATGATGAGAAGAGAAGAGCTTTCCCATCTTACCCTGCATGCTGCACACAGGATTACATGACTGAGGTTTTCTTGCACTGCCAGGGTCATGTGCTGCTTGGGGTGTAACACTTTCAAGTTGTATTTAATAAAAGCACCCTAAAAAAAAAACAAACAAACTGCTAGTGTTCCAAAAGGAAGATCAAAAACCAGAGATATTTGGAGATTTTCAGCCAAGAGGTTGAGTGTATTTATGATTTCAGGCTCCTATAGGTATGCACACACACACAGAGGCTGGGAATCCTGCCCTCTACAGAGTCCTGCTACATGTTTCCACAAGTAGGTGATGGGATGAGGCACATCAGGTTCCACAGGCACCCAGAGCACCCCAAGAAGTACAACACTTCGCTGCCACTAAAGAATCACAGGTTGAGAGCAACCCAGCAGCCCAAAACCAGCAGCAGCACCACAGACAACCTCACAGGGACTATCACTCCAGCCAAAATAAATTTAAAAATTCAAACAAAATACTGAAGCCCTTTGCATTATCTTAGCACCAGTTTGATATTAGGCATGGTTTAACCAGTTAGTCTGCAGTAGATTGATTGACACCCACTTTGCAGTGTAGCTTGATACTTTCTGCTCACAGAAAGGTCTTTCACAAACAGACCTGAAGAAGCAAGAAGCACTTTCCCCCCTACATTTATCCTATCTATCTTCAGTTCCTCAGAAGTCACTGCAGCCATCTCACAGCCCCATCCTCTGATAAGGGTAGAGACAGGTTTCTACCTCCCACTGGGAGCTCAGCAGCCAAGCTACCAAAAGAGGTTTATTACTCTTGACACTCCTTTTCCTTTCCACCTGCTCTGCAAGGAAAAATGTCTTACCTGAGCAAAAGAAACAGTAAACCCAGCAGCCTCCATCTCAGCAGCATCATTTTCATCAAGAAAAGGAAATAGGCCACCCCAGCCCTCCCACCTGAGAGACCCAGCAGCTGTGGTGAGCTTATGTGCTGCTAATTTCAAAAGTCATGGGTGTAGGTAACCTCAGATACCTCACCCTGAGATGAGGAAGACTTAGAAAAAAAGAGAAAAGCCCCTGAGCAAATCTCTGTGCTATATCTTTGGTGTAGGCTAGGGCTTGTACTGGGAGGTAAACCACTGCAAGTAGGAAGATAACAGTCTGTATATGGCTTTCAATTTACTTCTCCTTTCCACCACGTGAAATTTAGCTCTACTGTTTCTGGGTCATCAGCCTGCAGATCTGCCTTAGTCATCTGGCTAGGGTGTTCATAGAAGAACAAATAAATGAATCACAGTGTTTGCAGGAATTGCTGTAAAGTAACTCCCTCCCCCTGGCCTTTCCTGTATTTCCTAAGTCAAGGAAGCTGAAGCTCATAGCAGTGAGCGTGCCTGTGTCAGCGGCTGGCTCACCAGGCAGCTTTGCAGGAAAGCAACCTGTGCACAGCTCTGCTGCTCCTGCCTTTGGGAGCAGCTCTTGCTCACGGGCTGTGGCACCCCCACGACCTGGGCAGGAGCCTGGATATGCCCACACAGAACCAGGAGACAGTGGGAGAATTCATCCTGCAAGGGTTGCACAGTACAGGAATATCTCTCACACACCTCTGGGCCTGGGATGTCTGTATTTGCAGTTTCCTTAGACCTTGAAAATTAAAACAGGCAGGTAAGAAAAAGCAAAAAGAGAAGCTTGAGATAAATTACATTTAACACTTGAAATTCCTCCTACATGTGGGTCCAGGGGGCTTAAATCCATGCTCTTCACTGGGCCATTCACATAAAATTTTATGAGTTATCCTCCCCAGTGTAGGAGAGATGTAGGTGGAAGGAGGTAGGTTACAATCTTCATTTGCAGGGTGAGGGCCTTGGATGTTGTAGCGCCAACCACTGCAGGGCTGACATTTTATCTCACAGGTTTTGTGACTCTAAGATTGCATCTGAGGCTGTGGTGGGCAGCAGGACCTCAGAGAGCCCCCAAGGGACATGGCTGTCAGAAGAAAGTTCAGAGAGTTGTAGGGCTCAGCCTACTTTCAGAGTGAATTAAACATTCATGTTTTGGTTGTAGGAAGCCTCCTATTTCCAATTTACCTTGCTTCTTCAGAAAAACATGAAGGTTTTCCCTCTAAAAATCCACAGGTTAAGAATTTGGCCTTTCAGAAACTCAGTGAGAAGAACAAAAAGAAATTGCACCAGCTTTTAACCAAATCACTTCTCCAGTCAATAGCAGAGCAGAGCATTAAGCAAGACTGTAGAACATCTCATTTTCCACCCTTTTTTAACCTTAAAATATCTGCTATCCTTGACATTTTTGGAGGAGGCGTCCTAGCACAAGGTTTCAAGAGCCCTGTTAAACCTGTGCTTTTGCAGCTTTTTCAGTTTATACAGTTCAGACAAATCACAACAGCCTCTTCCAGAGAACTCTTGCAACCTTCTGAGCAACTGAGTTCTGGGCTTCAGTTTATCAGGAAAGTTAAACTTTGCTTGTCTTTAATGCCTACTGTTTATAGTAGGAAACTCAAAGAGCACTCCCAGGAATCTACAAGCATGGCTCTCACCTATTTGTAACTACTATTATGCCTTAAGATGGGACTTTGCACCCATCTAGGAAACACTCCACTTTGCTGTAATTTCTAGAAGATTGCTTTCCTGCTGGGATCAGTCTCCCCACAAAGGTCTTGAGAGAAGGAGCTAAATAAAACAGATTTATGTGCAAAGCAATATCCCTTTTTTTTTTTTTTAATTGGTTTCTTTTTCTGTGCTATAAGTGATCATCATTAAAAAATGTATTTTGCTAGTTACTGAGTGTGATGTTCAATGTGAACTTTCTGTGAATAAATTTCACTAAACAAGTTCTAAGCCAAGTAATTTCTTAGGATTTGCACACAGTTAATTGTTTTCTGGATTTCTTGTAATTCACAGAATAAAATTTCTTGGCCTTTCATGTTTTAATAAAATTCTCCTCTTCCAGACAAGGTGTAAAAGTTGTTGCTATGTTGTTACAGCTTCACAGAATTTTCTCCTCCAACGGAAAAGTACTCCTCTGGAAATATTTTGGCTTTGGTAATAAATCATCATAAAGTTCTGAAATTTTATTTATGTATGTGCCTATGCTTAAACTTGTCACTGACTAACACATTATTTACCCACATTTCTCTACTGTGAGTTAGTGTTGTCCTTCAGTATAAGGAAACATTATATTAGCCCAATGTAGAGAGCAGTGCATCTACTAAGTGCCTACATACTTACTGTTATCTTCTTTCAGAACAGTCACAGAATTTTAATTAATACTATAATTCTAGAAAGTTTGTTTTTAAAAAGCATAACTCAAAGTCCATGAATCCCTATGTATAAAAAATATGCCTAATAGCCTAAAGTAAGCAGCCATTTGTCTTTTCAAGTGATCAAAGAGAACAAAAGACAGCTAGCCATAACACATCTAGTCTTATTTACTTGCTCCTCTTCCTGTCCCCAGCAGTAGGCACAAATGGATCTCAAACTTTACCACAGTGATTCATTTTGGTGTCAGAAGAGCAAAATACTCTAAAGTTCCTCTCAGGGCAGCAGCCACTGTCATTGCCCTGCCTGCACTGACCTCCACCACCACGTGGATGTCTAAATCCTCTTGGAGTCACTTCTGTGTCATTGGCAGTCACGAGTCCCTATGCATTGACCTAATGCCCACCAGCAAACTCCAGAATCAAGCATCACAGAGAGTTTCTACCTTCATGAGAATTGCTAATCAAGGCAAGGTTTTGGAGACTCTCTCTCTGTGTGGATAGTGGGATAGGTTTGAGCATGGCTGGAACAGATGTGCTCCCAGAAATGGAAAAGGTGGCACATAGGCTAATTTGGGATGGTTACAAATACGACGCGTGAAGGCATGATCCTGCTAAAAGCCACAGTTTCAGGAGATGCCATGGGTCCTTATAACTTCTGAGGATTTCCTCTGCCTGTGGATATGATCTAAGATAGGCGATCTTCCAGCCGTTATTTTTTTCCTCTGATCAGAGGAGTAGAGTACTAACAGTCAGGGAATTCTGTTTCAGAGGAAATGGTGGAAAAATGCTTCAGAAGTGAGTCCGAATTTTACCACTGTAGACAAATCATGGCAGAAGAGGACAAAACACCTAACAAATATTTTATGAATCAGAGAAAAAATGTGGAGAAGAATCTGGACAGGATCAGAGAAGGACATCCAACTGCAGGATGAAGCAGCCATACCATTTTGCTGGGTATTCATAAAGACTTTCCTGAATGGGATCCTCACTCTCCCGCAATCTGTAGCAGGGGTGAATTGTCCTTATGGGTACAAAACATTATTCCTAAGTGTTAAACAAACCTTTTTTTTACTGCCCATCACAGTCTCTGCCTCTTGCTCTGACCAACAGGGACATGACCCTCCTGGGTCAGGATGCACTCACTCTCTCTTCTTCCCATCAAATAGCACACAAAGGTGCCAGGTCTTTTACCACAGACCTCCAGGTTTTCTTGGGGCCATTGGGAAGCTTTATGAGATGTTGGAGTGCAGACTTTTGAGCTGGTCATTTACAGATTACTAACACAGGGGAATGGGTCTCAAGGAGATGTCTATTCTCCTTCCAGCATCATGTTTTGGCACTGAGCAGCTTGAGTTGGGCATCATTTCCATTTCATGGCATCTGATCACTTGAGAAAGTTATAATTCTAAAGCATACAAAGTGCCACATCAGATCGGGTTATTTAGCAAAAATAATAAGAGAACAAATATGGAAAATCTAACTTTTTTCTAAATAACCAGCAAATACTGGGCTGAAATGGTGAGGGAGTCATACTGAAAGGTGGGTGATGAATATGAGAGGGGAAAATAATGTTTTGGATTAGCCAAAAAAAAAAAAAAATTAATTATTTCCAGCAAAAGGAAAAAAATTTCCTAGGATGAATTGTTAGCCTTCTCCAACTTAAAATGAAAGGACATTCCTTAAGGGAAAATTGTTTCAAAATAAAATAAAAATTGTTGTACTTAGGAAATCTAAACCATTGTAACTTTCCCCAGCTTGCTTTGTTTGCTTTAGCTTAAGGCAGTCTGGATTTGAAGGATATATGCTTCATCACCTAACTAGGCTGTCTGTTCTTTTTCTCCACTTTTAGTTTGGTTCAGGCCATCTGCATATGGTTTCCAAGGATCTCCCTTCTTTTTCATATAGCTGACACTCTGGGCATGGTTTGTGGAAGACGTCCTAGAGAGAAAGGCTCCAATGACATAGGAGAAAATGGATCTAAAAACCTCTTCCCCACCTCTGGACCTTCACAGTGCATCCTACATTTGCTGCCAACAGCACACGGACCCTGGGTAAACCTCATGCATATTGAAGGTAAAAAGTTGTATTAGGTAATTTGCCATATTCTTGACAAACTCTCCATCATGTTATTAAAATTCAGTGTCTGGGCAAGAGTCTCTATTTTCTGATCAAGTCCTGGAGTCCAGCAACAAGATCAACATTGAGTTACATGACACAGTAACTTTTACAGAAGCAATGAGGCTTTGACAATCCAGGCAACTAGGTTTGGTGGTTCCTCATTACTGCAAGATGGATGCATCTCCAAGTCTTAAAAGCATTTATCCCCAGAGCATTCATCTGGGTCAAAACAGCAACTCCCCTTTATGATACACAATCCCATTAGTTTTTTAGTTTATTGTCATTACTTACAAGAAGCACACAGTTGTGGATGGGCAGTGAGTTTTCAGTGCTGACTAGTAGCTGGCATAGCAACAAAACACATATTCCTCTGTCCCTGGGGTGGCTGGCATACACAACACACACTATTGCTGGGTTGCTTCATTCCTGGTATTCTAACATTGATTTTCACTGCAGCAAGCCTTTCTCTGTGCAAATATTGAAATTTTCCATGTTGGAGAGCTGCTTCCTTGTGGTTATTGTTGTTATTTAGCAACACTAATATCCAAGGAACGCTATAACATCTATTCCATGAGGAAAACTATGCTTTGTAGCAGAACATCAGGTCTGGCAGAACAGCAGTTTTCATGGCAAGACCATGTTTTTTGCTAATCCCAGGAAAACCTGCCCAGTGTGGTCAGTTTATAAGTCTTTTGCAAAATTGCACTTCACAAATGTGCTGTTGAAATGCCTTTAGAGTTCTTGGCAGCTGGGCTCTCCTATGGTTTCTCTGTGTCACTCAGGAATTTGAACAGCCAGTCCTCAAGACTGCAGCTGGTGCCATCTTCTCTACCTTTGCTTCTGGCCTTCCCTTGCTAAGTTTTTCAAGAAATCACTTTTGTCCCCTTGACAGTTTCTTTAATTTTCCTGTTTTTGAGCATATGTAATCAAGTACAGGCAGGCTATCTCACAGCAACAGTCTGAACTGATTTAAAATGATTAGAGGACCTTGGCAGTAGATGTTAAAGGAGTATGAAGTGTTTATATTGTATCTGTTTGCTTATAGTGCACATTTGCCAGAGCCATAATTCAATTTATGCATACAGATCAACTTTTTAATACCTTCCAGGAATAATTGTTGTCAGCATTTTATGTTTCAGTTTGTATATTCAAATAAAACATGTTGCAATTGGATTCAAAAGGTCAAAACCTGTTTTGAAAAGTCTCATTTAAAGTTTATGCAGTTTAGCACTTTCAGAATAAAAGTAATTTTAAAAGCTGTGATGAGGCAAGCTCACAAACACATTTTTTTGAAGACATATATTCCTGTGTTCTCAGAGAATTTGTCTAATGGGGTGTGATTTCATTTAATAGCTTTCAAAATACATATATATACATATATACAGGGAAACATAAAAGTCCACAACTCCCTATGTTCCAAATTCTTTTTTGTGGTCTTACCTGGGACTATTTGAAATCTGTAATTACTATTTCTAGACTTCCATTTAGCAGCACATTTTGGTGCACTTGCAAGAAACTGATGGAGCTTTATGTTAAGATGCACACACTGGCAACCATGTGGGAACAATACACTGCAGTTTCATATCATTCCTCCAGCTTCAAGAAGTGCAGTCTCTTGCTTTCTGGATGTCCAAACACTAAATAACCATCCCTTAGCAATGCCAAAAATTTATGTAATAACTGCTTTCTTGATGGTCAAGGAGTGCTGCCAGAATCAATAGACTTGTTGTCTGCGGTAAAATTTGTCAACGCTGCTATGAACCATAGAAACTTATTAGCAGCTGTTTTCCCTAGATGCATTTCCTTTTTTTAACTTTTCAGTTGTCAGATGAAAATTGACCTTTCAGTGGCCATGAAAAGAATGTTCATTTACACATGCAAACACCTGTCTGAGATGGCAGACACCTCCTAGCCCCTTGATACGCTGACAGAAAGGAGTCCTCTTCACACAGCAGCCATCCCCCAATTACTGCAGGAACAGCTACGATTGAAGAGTTTGCTTTGGAGTGGGAAATAGCTTGTGGTTTTGTACAGCACACATTTTTTTTTGTGGTCAGGACCACGTCCTCTTCTAAGAAGCCAGACAATTTTAGTCCTTGGCAGTGGCAGGGCAGTGACAGCCCCTGGAGGAAGAGTGGCTGTGGCCACCCTCCAGTGCCCCGCTGCTTCAGCGCGTCTCTAAAAATGAATCCTCACATACTTGTTTTCCAGAGAACAGCACTGGGTTTGTTTCACAACAGCTTTTTCTGTATCTTACTTTTGTTTCTCTCATTCCCTTCGAGGAAGAAAAGAAAGAATCAAGCCTTTGTTCAAAGTGGCTTAACCCTCTCTGCCCTAGAGACAGGGCCTGTCGCAACCTTTTGGACATACCACCTGTCAGGGATAGGGCAGGCTTTGTGCCCCCTTGGTCATGAACAGCATGGAATCCCACCCATACAGGGCAACTCACACCTTTGCTGTCTAGCAGTCTCAAAATCATACCTTCCCGAAGCTGAATCTTAATACTGAAGTCCCTGTGTCCTGCTTGTGGCTGAAAATTATGAAGCACAGTAACATAGCTGGAGTTTCTCTTAGTGTGCCTTACTGCTTAGAGTGCTGTAACAGTGCTGGCTGCTGCTGTCAGCAATAACACATTGACACATAGCAAAGTGAAAGAATGTCACTGCCTCAGTTATACCAACTTCAGCTTTTTCACCTGAGATACTTAATCCCTGAGTTTTGTCCAAACTGGTACTGCCCAGGTGTTTTATCAGGAAGATAAGACCAAGCAAATACCGATATGCATCTAATTGCTTAATTGGTGACTTGAATGTTCTCAAACATCAACAGAAGAATAATGGACTGTACAGGTGTCCTCATCCATTTGAGCACCTCAACCAGTCTCAGCATGCCACTGTTCCTGCATGCCAGTCTACCTGGGTTTGTGGCAGTGTAGCACCATCTGAGATTATTACCAGCACAACTTAGAAAGAACCCACTGAATCTAACAAATTCACACTTAAGAAAATGCACTGATGAACCTCAGAAAGAAAGAAATCAGGACAAGATCTATGAACACGAACATCAGAAATTTTGCAGTAGAACATTTTCAAGAGAGATTGCCTCATAGATATATTAGACAACAGTTTTTCCATTGGACATAACTCTGTTATTTTTAAAAATGATTGAAACATTTTGTAGAAAATGTATTTAATTTGAAACTAAAAAAATAAATGTACAATATACTTTTTAAAATACTATGCTTTTATTCTGTGGGTTTTTTGGACTTTCATTATTTTACTACAAATGGGATGGAATCCACAATGGACTCATTAAGGTTGGAAACAGCCTCCAAGACCACTGAATCCAACTGTTAAAGCAGCAGTGCTAAGTCCACCACTAAACCATGTTCCAAAGTGCCACATCTACACAACTCTTAAATGCCTCCACTTCCCCAGGCAGCCTGTTGCAGTGCTTGACAACCCTTTCAGTGAAGAAATTTTTCCTAATATCCAATTTAAACCTCCCCTGGTACAACTTGTGGTCCTTTCCTCTTGTGCTACTGCTTACTGCTTGGGAGAAGAGATTGACTTCTACCTTGATGGAGTAGGTGACATCAGCTAACTCCAAGGATTCAAACATCTCGCCCATGTGTTCCAGCCTGCTTCTGGCTGTGGATGAAGTGCTCTCTGGCGCACTGAGAAAACCCCGTAAAATTCCACTAGCAGTTGTTACACTTCTGTGAAGGCTTAAATTGTATTATTGGTTATTCAAAAACAAATTCTATGAGTCTGGAAGAAAACCTGTAATTACGGATGACCTGAAAGCTTAACAGGCAGCCTGTTAGTAACAGATTGCTGTGGGGTCCAGTTTAGAGCTGAGCAGCAGTATCAAGACACACTGAAGAAAATGGGTCCATTCAAAATGCATAAAATGAAGAGTGCAGCTGTTGACAGTTGTTTAAAGATAAAACAACTCAAGAAAACATACCAGCAACTTCAGAGACTTAATAGAAGCAGATGAAAAATGTTGCAAAGTGATAATTAGAGTGAACTGCCTGAATATAGTATAGTGCTGTTGTGCAAGAGAGATCACTTTAGAAATGTACAGGAGGAAGTATTTGCTTGTGAGGAAATATTTACTTGTTCCAAGCCATAAGAATATAGAACACTGAGTTTTCTGTTCAGAGGGCGTGGGGATGTCTAATGGAGCTGAAGTCCTGCTCATCAGAGGGCACTCTGTGTTCTGGCAAGCATCACCTTCTGATAACAGTTCTTGTCCTCCTGCATGAGAAGTCAGAACCAGGAGAGGTTAACTAATTGCTCAAATCAAACAGATTGTGCTAAATTCTGCTAAATTTCAAGCTTGCACTATTTAGTGGTGGCTATGACAGAAACGGTGTTGTTACAGATTGGGTGGCACATGTTTGATAGCTAAAGCCTGCTGGGCAAGAGCAGCAGGGAGCAGAATGTATATGAATTGTGTGCCTGTTCACCCTGGACTCTGACTTTGAAAGGAAGCTGTTTATGTGGGAGAGCTGAATCTCCAGAAATTTTTTTTTTTTTTTTGCATAAGAGCTCTCTGGCAGTTTGCCTTATTTCAGAGCAGGGATATTTTGCAATTATTGTTGTCTGTTTTGTCTTATCCTTCTTTTCCTACTATGCACACTACAGCAGGACAAGCCCTTGGTGTACTCTCTTCTGCTGCTTCCAGGATGCCAACCCTGGAGAGAGAGTGGGGGCCTTGTAGAGAAAGAAGCATTGAGGAAGGTGTTTTCTGTATGTTCTCCTTGACTATTTCATTATTACAGTCCCCAGGCCTGAAGGGTTGGTTCCCTACACCCAGCTCCACACCTCATGGCTGGGCAGCCTTGTTCCCGCTGGGATAGCCCTGCCTGCACCAGAGTTTTCCCCAGAAAACTATTGCTACTTCCAGACCGCTACAGGTAGGTATGGCAGCAAATAGAGTTCCTGCCCCACTGAGGAAGAGAGCAGTGGGTTTGGCTCTGGCTCTGATCAAGAATATTAGATGATGTGGCTGCATTGTGGGAGCTGGTCCACCGTTACAACTGCAGATTTCTCCCCTCACCATTCTCTGGGAAAGATGAAGGAGCACAAGGAGGCCCTGGGTGGGAAACATGCTTTTGATGATCCTGAGCTGTAAGCAGAAACCTTCTGTTTCCCAACCAGGCCAAGTATGTCACAGTCCCCTGACTCATGTTAGGATATTTATCCACCCCTTCCAGGCTTTAAAGGAAATATGCTCTGACTTAATACCTGTACCTCAAGATTTATCCTAAGTTCTCATGTACTCTCAGGTTCATTCACACAGAAATGTAAAATCCTAGCAGTGTATCAGTAAATGTATTTTTCACTAATAAAACTGCAAATCAAAACTGGTCAGGCTTCATTTAGAGAAAAGTTTGTGTTATTACATACTAACATTCATATCATATATGTACTTATTTAGTACAAGTTTATTCAAAACTGTTCAGAAAGAAAAGTACCTATCATTTCATACAAAGTCTTAGAATTAATCTAATAAAATTAATATTTTTAATGGTCAGAAAATATAGAAAAGAAAACCATGGTGAATGGAAGGGAGGGAAGAAAAGAGGTAAGAAAGGGCCCAATTCTAGAGGTTAGAGAGGAGATACAATAAAAGGAAGAGCTCTGTGCTAAGATGCTAAAATCCAAAACATGCCTGTGGAAGACAGACTAGGTGCACTACAGGCTAGGCTTTTTGAAACACAAAGATAGCCTCTTGCTTTCTTTTAAAGGATTTTGCAACTAGAAAGACCAGCAAGCACTAAAGCATGTCTGGTGTGGCTGACAGGCAGAAACCACTAGGTTTTCAAAACCCTTCAGAGACACCGAGGACCTGAGGGACTATTGTCACAGTTGCTAAGCAGCTGAAACAACTGGCAAGTGAAGTGGCCAGAGCCATTTCAATGGCACACAGAATTCAGATCAGTAGAACTACCTCTGAAGGCCTTGCCCAAACAAGGAAAACCAAAGCAGACACAGCCATTAGTTCAATAAATGCATAGTGAACTGGGAATCCTTGTTAATTCTTTCACTAGGGGGGCACTCACTAATTTGTTTGTCAGAAGCATTAGGAAATAATATCCAGATGAGTGTGACCTAAGCCATAGGACTTGTTCTCACTCAACTTTGCAAAATAAGAGCAATTAAAGAGGCAAAGAACATATATCCTCCTAAAAAGGGATTGAGTATTTTAAAATACTATTAAAAAAATTACAAGACCTGATCAGCTAGAGAAAGTACATTGTGTTCTTTCTGTGTTTTGAGCACACATCACTCCCCTCTACTATTATTAGGACTCATTTTGTAGCAGGAGCAGAAAACCAGATGGTAATCCCCAGTCTCAATAAATGGGGGTCTCTCTGTGTGCTGTCTTCTGCTTGCCCAGCCCTTGTGTTGCCAACTCATGGCTTAATGCAGGGGAAGAAAACCAATTTTATTGGCAGAAGAAATTGCTGCTATTTAAGGACAGATGTTTGTGTCTGTCATTTATTGAGGTCTGCATGTTGTTAAATGCTTGGTAAGAAGAATGGGCAAAAAATTAAAAATTGAATGATAATTTCTTCAGCTAAAAGGGTTATCCTGTCAGGGCTGAAGAATTTCACATTCTTATGTACTTAGTGTTCATAGTATGCTACTATAAAACTAAAGCAGTTCCTGAATTTATTCAAATAAAAATTGTTTAGAATTAACTCATAGTAATTTAGCAATTTGCGGTGTCTTCGCAATATGTTCAAATCTGAAAAAAGCCCAACACTTATTTTAGTGCATTTTGAAATATCCTTCCCTTTTCTTCTGATAATAGCTGATGCAGTAAAAGTTGTGTAAAGACAACACATTTTTAACCTGTACAAGAAATAAACAGGGTACAGAGAATAGTCACACCAAGAATAGAGAGACTCACTGGAACCAGTGAGATGACAAAGAAAATTTCAAGTATGTACCAAAGGAAATGAAGCATGATTAGATCCTTGGTATTTTAAAAGCATTTGAGATTTATTTAGACCCTGCACTCCATTCTGTGCCATGGTCAGTTGAATCTCAGCCTCTGGTCTATGGAATATTCAAGGATTTCTGAACAATCAACCAACCTGAACAATAGTCTGGAATGAGGGGAGCACATTAAAGAACAATATTATTTTGGTGTATTTGATGGAGATGCATTTTCCAAATATTGACATTTAGATTGTCTTGTTTATCTTAGGTGCTTGTCTTTCCACACTCTGTACCTCCTGAAAACAGGAGGTGTTTCATGCTCATATTACAGTATCTGATGGCAAAGCAAACTCGTATAAAACATCCATAATGACGTAATTATGAATGTGCTTGATGGACCTCAGACCTTAGAGTCCAGCTCACATTTAGGTACCTGCTGTCTCCAAGGTGCTTTGGAAGGGACCAGTTGTAAACTGGTGTCAAGGGATCACACAAATAAATGCTTCTGGCTGCTTGATGAGAACCTTTTTTCCCATTGAAATTCAGCTTTAAAAAACTTGATTACATATTTCCTGAAAATTTGGGAGGGTTGTTGGAAATCTAAAATTTGCTGCTGTAAATTTCAATTTTGCAGATCCAGCCTTTATATTCAAAGAACTTCCCATGCTGGTGGTATCAGTGATAGCCATCTCAACACCTACATTTTAATACCAGCAAATGAGTTGAGTAATTCACACAAGACAGAACATCTAATTGGTGCTGTTCATGCAGGTGGCATCCTGGCAAAGGCTTTGACCTTCAGCAATTCCACCTGAGTCAGCTTTCTGGGCCAAACCCAACATTTGAGTCAGCTTTCTACACCTGCTAGTGATTTTGAGAGGGCAAAGGTTTCAGGGGATTTAGTGTTGCTCTTTCCTATTTTAGTCTAAAGTACAAAACTCAACCGATGGAGCTTAATTTCACCCTGAACAGTTACCTCCACCCAAGAGAAAAATATGGATCAGAGCTGCAATTCTGTTTTAAAAACAGAATATTTGATCATGGATAGTAATTCAATTTAAAAGGGATAATATTAAATGACCTTAATCTTGCTATGGCTGCCACTTCACTATAAAAGATGACTGGAAGACTGCTGATAGTGTGGCTTTGGGATCAAGGCACATTTTACAAAAAAAAAAAAAAAAAATAAGGAAAATTTAAAGAATGAAAAAGGGATTCTGAAATCCACTGGTTTTCCTTTCCTTTCTGCTTTGCTTTCTGCTTCCTTACGTATCTTTCTTTTCTTCTCATTTTTTTCCAGATGTATCTCAAAGGAAATTTTAATTGTTCTAAGGCATTTTTTGAACTTCCAACCTATACTTGGTGCCAGAAAAGGGACACCATGATATGAGACCCCAATACTAAACTGGAGCATTTTCAACAAAACATACCTAAATCTGCAGAAAGCTTATCTAGACCTACAGGAACCAAAAGCTATTTTTTCCCATGAGAGTTATAAATCTCATGCAGTGAAAATAGTTACATTTATCACAGTAATTTCTTTGTGTATAGGGACACAGTGAGTTATTTGTGGGGTGGGTAAATAAGTAATCATTGTAGGATACATGGGGCTTTCCTGGTAGTTAAGCATCTTACCTACTTGTCAGACACCAAATATTCTTCCAGTAAATACCCTGCAGCCAGGGGTGCCATCCATGCATGCCCAGCAGGCATTCATTCCCCAGTAATGGTCGAAGTCTACTTCCTTCACTTCTTTCCCCAGCACAAAAAACAGAAGTCATTTCTTACCTTTGTCACACAATAATTGAATCAATATATAACAGTAAATTTATAATGTTCCCTTAGGGACTTGGCCATGTGAAAGGACAGTGTGCTCTAATGGTGTGATAACCCTCATGTGAAAGCTTGCCAGACAGCAAGGAAGATGCAAACAACAAGATACTACATTCAGTCTTCCAGCACTTCATTAGCAAAGAAGAGTTTGAACATTCAAAGATAAAAATACTCTACACAATTGCACCTTGTGAAATTAAAGTACAGTCACCTCCCTCCTCATCTTTAGAAAAATATGAAATGAGGTGGCTGGATTTTGAGTTACCAGGTTTAACAACAGAGCAGGAAGGAAGGGAGGTGTTTGCATACATGTGCTTTCACTAACAGTGTTTGCTCTGTTAATAGCATGTCAGAGTAGGGGGGTTTTGTTAAATTGGGAAACCAAAAAGTGACTTCCATAAAAAACTTAACAGCAGACTCCCGTGTGTATGTGCAATCAGTGTCAGGAAGCACTTAACTGAAAATGCTACGGGGTGTTCTGTGTTGCAGAGAAAATATTTGTACCCAGTAATGGCACGAGTCCATCTCAGACACCTATGTAAACACCTCCAGCCCTGGGTCAGAAACTACTCAATCATTGAAACATGGTGTTCAGGCTGTTACTGCACAGAATGACATCTTGGCTATCCAAACAGCCAGGAACACTTCAAGGGGAGGAACATGAAATTTGATAACAGTGCAACACAAAGCGCCTACACCCCAGAAGACCCCAACATCACCTAGCAGGACAGGTGGGCTAGAGGAGCAATTAGAGATTTGGATTTCACTTGCTGATTATTGGAAAGTTAAAAGAACAATCTTATCAACAACTGGAAGAGTTGTCTAGTAAATATGACCCCTTCCAATGCATCTTTACCTCCTCATTTCAAAAAAGCCCTGTGCTTAGACATGGCAAACAAGTTCCACATCTATTATGTCCATGAAGCTCCCCATGATCTCACGAGTTTATATTAGAAAAACCTTCAGTTTCTGCTCAAATCTCCCAACTCCCCTCAAAAATATGACAGTGGAATTAAACCAAATGCAACGCTCCAGTCCAAGGACTAAGTTACATTGGGGATTTCCTACAGAAAACATGAAAAGAGCTGAAAGTTCAGATGGTAGAACAATCTCTCATCCATGCCAGTTGCAGCGCACATCAGTGAGGCACTTCTCAGTACCCCAGAGAAGTGCCAGGCAGTGGCAGAGTAATTNAAATCTTCCCAGTTGCCGGGTTTTCCTAATTAAAACATAAATTTTCTATAAACCCAGATCTAATTCCACAGGGTCTCAACCCCTTTTCTTCACTCCCCCTCCCACTTTTGGATTCGGTTATTTTTCCATTGTAAATCAGGGAATCGGAGCGGTCGGCTCCCGAGGAATGCGCCTGGGAGCCGGGGCTGCGCGGAAGAGGGTTTGCCTTCTGCCAAGGGGGAACCACCCACACGCTGCAGGAATTGCATGGGGGCCCGGCCAGTATCCGAATGGCTCCGCTGCCACCCAGGGGAATGAAGTAAACTGGATACAAACAGCTGGAAATATTGCCAAAGTGTCAGGCTTCGATTCCTCCAGACCCTACGGATTCTATAGTCCTCGTCTGCTCAAATAGGTTTCCAATTTGCCTCTATTTGCTACTGGCTGGAAAAAAAAAAAGTTGATATGACACAGACCGAGGTGTTACAACGCCTTTAGTTACATCTCCCTGGTCATTCCCAAAGGACCCAGCCAACACGCACTGGGGGAGCACAATCGTGGCCTGGGATTTCTCAGAGCCCTCTCTCANCTAACTTCAGCAGCTGCCATATCCCTGTTTTTCTTGACCTAAATCCAGGCAAGCTCTGGTCTGGGACTGAGTATCACCAGTGGAACAGGCAGACTTCACACAGAAAAAGAGGGTGAGAAGTCTGAGAGCAATAGGGGAACAAAGCAAACTCCATCCCTAGCATTAGTTATGGGCTTCCCACAATGTTTTCTAGTATCAATTTCCTACATTCCCCAGGTTTCCCACTGGCAGAGGCTGCAGAACTCCTCACAGTGTTTCCCAGTGGCCAACCATGATGGGGCCACCAACACTCAGGTGTTTCCAACATTATGACCCCAAACTCAGCTCTGGGCAAGAGTGGGAGACCTCATTCCCAGCAGAGTGAACATGACTCAAAGCAGCTGTGGTGCCCTGCTGAAGGGTTCCTACACCCACAGGGCTGCCCATGAGGGATGGCTGAGTGTACAGGCTGGCACCAGGGCAGAACTCAAGGGAGCTGCTTCCAGCTGGCCCATGACTGACCCTCAAGTAAAGAAGAGCTCGCTGTCACCTCAGTCCTAAATTACTTGCTCTTCCCTCACTGTGAGCAAAAGCCAAGCAACAGCTGCCTGCAATGGCACCCCCACTGCTACCCAGCAGATCCAGTTTAAGATCCCAACACTGCCAGTGGGTGGGCTGGGCATGCAGCAGGCTGCTGCACACCTGTGTGGCAACACCAGAGAGAACCCCACTACAATACCCTATTGTGAATCCAACGAAGGTTTTGCTTGCACTCATCTTCCAAATTTTGGGAGGGAGGTTGTCTAAGGCAAGATTCCAGCCCAGCCCGCAGTTCAAGAGGGCACTGACAGCACAAAATAACAACTTCACTCTTTTCTAGAAGAAAAGGAGATAACTGTTGTTTTGATTTGTGGTACAATTGGACTGCAGTACAGGCTGTGGCATCTCCCTGTTCTCACAGACAGGTTATGTGAAGATGAGTCTCATCATTCTGTCTTCAGGACATGATAAATAGCCAAGGCAAACTGATGAAGATGAATGAGTCATTTGCCTCTTCGTTATCCAGGAATATTTTTTTTTCCATCTGAATTGAAGCCCTTATGATTCTTATTGCAAGATAACCAAATGAGACCAGCAGAGAAATTAGGGAACATGATGTAACAGCCCTTTAGGATATGATCTAAAAGCCTTTTCTTGCCACAAAATTCAAAGCAGCCAAACCACAGGACAAAAACAGCTCAGAGCCTATTGTCTACTTTTCTTACACTGACAAGATGCTGATGATCTTCTCTACATGGAAAAACAAGTCCAGAGAGTCACCCCTCAAACACGCTTTTTATACTCCATTTTCCCCATTTCTATATTCATTTCCCCAAGTATGTCCTAAAAAACATCTACTTATGTACCATACTTTACATGGAAGCAATTAGCTTTGGAAATTAACCACAAGGCACATTTAAGCCTATATTGCACTTGTATCCAAATCATCACCATGTTGCGATGGTTATATTATTTATTATGATTTAACTGCTACCAGCCTATATAGAAGGAAAACAACTCTCATAGTGGACCCAGCCATTCCATAAGTTATACTTCAGTTTTCTTTTCTGTAAGTGAAACAGCTGCAGTACAGGTTAATGTCAGATATGAGGTTCTTATATGCAACATAGAGTTCAAAAAAGGTGAATCTTGAAGTGTTATTTCCAGGCAAGACATTGTTACCTCTGACATCATCTTTATCAGGATGAATGTGTATCCTCCAAGTTATATGCCAGGTAAATCTGGTGCTTCTCAAAGATAACAAAGATGGAAGGATTTTTTTCATTATCTACACAGCTGTTCAAAAGTCTGTTTGAAATTTCAGGTCTGGTTGGAAGGCAACAGTAGTCATGGTTTCCCTGAACAAAATCTCCAACAAGAACTTCACTTAACAAACATGCTGTGGTGGTCTGTGCTGGAGGGACAGCATTGATGTGAACAAGTGGCAATTCTAGCAAAGCATCTTCCTAAGAAAAAACATGGGTAAGAAGTGCCTAGCCAAAGTAAAAACTATCCATTTATCAGCATTTTAGCAGCCAACTCCTCAACAAGCACCTTCTTCTCTTTCCTTCCCAGGTAGCTCCAAAACCATCCTTGCCAGATGTTTCTGCTTGAGTTTGTTTTAAGGCACCAACACATGGGATTGATCTAGCAGCTTTCATCATTGATTTTTGTTGCTTTACTGCTCACAGAAGATCTAGGATCAGACCCACACAGTAGGAAGCATAGCATTTTCCCTGCACTCTGGAAACCCTCAAGAATTTTGATGCAGACCCAGCCCACACCCTTGTAGCTTTTCCATAGACTCCCATGAGTCTCTCAGAGATCCTTCAGTCAAAATTCTGCTTACAGACAGGAGACAGATGGATTAATACTGTGGAACAGGAGCCACTCATTCACCTCTTGCCCAGGCTTCTCTTTTCCATGTGCTCTTTATGCCTACATGAAAACACTGTGCTTAAGATATATTTAAAAGAAACTTTGCTAGTACCACAGGACCTAATGCAGAAATATATGATTGTCTTGATGTGGAAGAAGAGAATTAAAAGAATATGCTAGATGCTAGTCACATCCAGGGATAAAGAAAATAGATCACAGGTCAAATATTGCTCTCGTATGCTCTTCTGCAGCCCTGATAAGTCTCAATAGCAATAACACTAAGTTTTGGTCTCAGACCACAGTTTTTCTGACAAAACACTGGTCAGGAAGCAGACTACCTTTTCTACAAATGTGGTATATCTGTTCTCAGAGGGGAACTGAAGGGGTAACTTGTTTGGATGTTTTGAAGCATTTTCAGTTTCTCTCTTTATCAGAGGGGTAAAATTAATTCAACCGTTTATACCTATCCCATCACTGGTCTTTAAATCAAAACTAAGTACTAATTTCTCATGCTTTGTTCAATTGTGACCAAGTTAGACACAAGAAAATGTGTAAAAATACACATTACACCTACAAAACAAAGAGCCAACCCACCAGGGTTTTGACTATATGCTTTTTCTGAATTTGTAGAAAATACTCATGCCAATTGGAACCACTTCTTTTCCAGGAGCATTCCGTTTTGGTGCTGTTTTCTTCTTGGAAAACTTCAGATCTGGACTGGCACCTCTGGTTCCCCCCCTTGAGGCCAAGTGATCCTGTCCTGTTCTCTCTCAATTTGTGAAATGACAGTAGTAGATACCCAAAGCAGGCAGCATTAGGGTCAGTTCAAGGACAGGATTAACTGTAGGTCTTCCATACACTGGGGAAACAGTCCACCCACTCCTCTGGCTGTGGTTAATCAACTTCTTGGANGAATGGCTCCGCTGCCACCCAGGGGAATGAAGTAAACTGGATACAAACAGCTGGAAATATTGCCAAAGTGTCAGGCTTCGATTCCTCCAGACCCTACGGATTCTATAGTCCTCGTCTGCTCAAATAGGTTTCCAATTTGCCTCTATTTGCTACTGGCTGGAAAAAAAAAAAGTTGATATGACACAGACCGAGGTGTTACAACGCCTTTAGTTACATCTCCCTGGTCATTCCCAAAGGACCCAGCCAACACGCACTGGGGGAGCACAATCGTGGCCTGGGATTTCTCAGAGCCCTCTCTCACTTCTTCATGGTCCTTCCCTCACTCTCCCTCCTGTCCCAGAGTGCTCTAAACTCCTCCTCTAAGAGCTTGTCCATTAACACAAAGGATTTACTGGATTCTGAGGAGCACATTTCTTCTGCCCAGAGAACATCTGCAATCCTAAGCAAGCTGAAGCAAAGCTGTGCAACAACACTGGGATTTCGGAACAGGTGTCCAGCTGGAAAAGAGAAGGTGAAATTGTTGTTCTATATCAAGCGCACATTTATCTTTCTTGTGCACTGACTCATCCTCATAGACAAGCCCTGGTGTTACTGTAGTGAGTCATCAAAGCAACTTTATTTATAATCACTCTGCCTGATGTTTGAAAAACACACAAGACCTAAACCTTATTATAGCAATACTAAATGAGTTGATGGTCTCCCAAAGCTCATGCTTTTATTTGAAATTCAGGAGCATGACAGAGTTTTAAAGGAGAAACAGTCCTGTGAATAGTGAGCATTGAGGCTCAACCTCCAGACCAGATCATCAGCTGCCATTTTGATCAAACTAAAGGTACAATGGATAAACAAACATTTCTGTGCACTGGGCATTTAGATACACAGTATCATGCTGTGAATGGACAAAATTGTATCTCCTACAAAGCTCTTCTGCTCAACCATCTTTGTCCCTCTTGTAGCTGCAGATTTTGGAGTAACATGTTTGCAAACTAACAAAACCAGTTCCTGGACTCAGGCATGTATTTTAGATTTACTTTAGCTCATATCCTATTTCAGGCAGTGCTGGATGGTCCCAGCCTGAAGGAAACATGGTGTATGTGAAGGAGCATCTGATTGACTGTTTGAAACAAGTTTGACCAAGATTAACAAGTGCAAGGGATTTCCACAGCAGAGTCTCCTGGTGATGTTAGGGGGGCTGTCTCAGAAAATTTCTGGTTTTATATTCTATATAAACTGTACTCTCTAACTAATGCAAGCTATGTGTAAATGTCCATTGTTATATTGCAGCTCTGCAGCAAGATGCATCACACTGGGCTTTCAGCTAAGTGTTGGCTTTTCCTCACTTACTTGGCTATGCGCCTATAAACATGCCTAACAATATATTATATATATAATATAATATTATAAATAATATATAATAACCTAGACCTATCTAAAGAAATTACCAACAGCTCTTTGAGCGTGATCCTTGCATTACCTGCCCTTACCACAGTCAGGCCATACTGGCCTCTTCAGGCCAAAAAAATAAAGAAAATGTCATGGCACAAATTGTTCGCGCAATGGCTGTTGAGACCCTAAGAAATTATTAAAACTACACCTTTCCTGAACTGGAAGAGGAATCAGAGAAGGAAAAGATCACGTAAACTACAACAGATTATCAACATCTGCTTCTGCTCTCACCAGAGCATTCATTTTCTTCTCTTTTAGTTTTCTTGACTGTTATAAGACTCCACCCATCCCTGTTCCAGCAACACTGCACAAATTCCTCTCAACTGATATCTCTGCTTTTCCAGTCCTACTCTTCTGTCTGCTCTAGGCTATAGCATTCAAAAAACAGGATGTCACCCTTATTCCCTGATCTTCCCAGCTCACCAAAAGGCTGTGTGGCAAACCAAAACCTGTCTTCTCCAGGCTCTATGGCTATGCATGCCTCAGCTGGACCTGCTCTTCCACCTTGTCACCACTACCAGCCTTAACAGAAGAATATAAAACACAACTCTAGAAATCCCATTATGGTGTTTTTTCCATCTCCATCAGGTTTTTTTTGAACAACCCTAGCCATGTAACTTGTCATCAGTAGAAAGTGGGAAGCTGCCCTGGCAGTCCCCAGGCCACTGGGATATCTCCTGAGTGCACTCCCCTCACAGCATGCCTGCCACAGTGACAGCCTGCCAACGCTGTCAAACCCACCACCCAGCCTACCTGCACCCTGTCTACATCAGCAGATCAATGAGTCACTCTAAAGCAGAAGACTCAATAAACAGACATTATTTTCCACAGTCAGAAAAATAATGAGCACAACACCCCATACCTTTTCTTGTTCTGTCTCTTACTGCCACTTACTGCAATGCTAAGACTTCTGCATATTTTTATCTGCAGAAGAAGATTGAAGATTCAGAATGAAGATTCAGGTGTCTCTGGACCATTTTATGAAAGAGAAAATAAATGCACTATGAATGAGAAAGGAGGTTTTTGTTCCCTGGGAATGCTGCCCAGGAGGGCAGATGTCATTGTAAAACCCAGTGGGATTAGCCTCCTGTGCTGCTCCTACATCCAGCCCCTCCTCTGTTCTCTGCTTTTTCTACTTCTGGTATTTTGCCATCAGTAAGCAGGTATCTATCTGTGCCGCCTTTTCATGCTGTGGTGTTTGCCTGAGGACCTGATTATCCCAACTTTATGCTTTCTTCCCTTCACATAGACAATCTCCAAAGCCACCAAGCCTTAGAGGGTTGCTGACCTGACTTCTGATCAGCATAAGCTCTTCTTGTGGTGTTGAAAGAAGAGATCCTCTCTTCTGTGATCTTGTGATGATAGCACAGGGAAAACACTCAGACACCTGAAGTGCTCCCTGTGAAAGTTTTGGGCAGGTTTGTGGGCATCTTTTTAACTGTGCTTCACTCCACGTGGTGCTACAGAACAAACATTTGGATCGTTTTATAGTGGTGTAAATGCCTATGACAAAACACGGCCTCTTTCAGCTGCAGAGTCCTTCTCCAGGCCTCTAGACTCACACTATATCTTTTTTGTCTGACTCACACTATATCTTTTTTGTTTTCCACCAATGTGACACAGCACCTCATATTTCAATCTCCATCCCCGGTGCTGTCACTGTTTTGCTGTTTGCCAGAGATTCTCAGAAAAATTCTTCCCTCTCCTCCCAACCTGGCAGCTGGTGCTGCCCACCAGACAGCAGCACCAGATGATGCTTGAGAGGCTGGGGAAGCCCACAGCTTGCAGAGGCCTTAGGAGCCTGGCAGTCTCTCCAGAGAATGCCAGTTTCACCGGCTCCCATGCAGTGACGTGCCCAGATTATGCTGGATGACTCAGTTTCAGCTTTATCACTGGGGAAGATGTAAGGATAAGAACTCCACACACTCAGTCACAAGAGCACAGTGATGATGCAGAGCTATGAGAAGACAAAAGCCAGAAGGAGCTGCAGGTCACTGTCTGAGCACTGGTTCCCTGGTCTGCTTACAGCTCACTTGCCTCGAAAAAAGTTTTCTTTATTTCAAGCTTCTAAACAAGGCCACCAGAGAAGCCATGTGCTTCTTGCAGGCCCAGACCTGAGGAGGAGACATCCTACCTATCTTTTGCTCCCTTGGACTAGTTTTGGAAGATGCTATAGGGAAATGCATACCAACTCCTCTAGGGATGAATGGCATTCTGTAGTGGTTATCACATTCGCCGAATTTGTTTTGTGAAACGTAGTGTGGGGATCTAACTTTCATTTTTAGTGGAATAGCATTAAAAGCAAGGCAGAACAGGCTCAACTTAAAAATAGAAACAGTTAGATTTATTAACATACACTAAAGGGTAAACAAAAAAAACAACCACGAAACCCTTTCAAAGACACCCCCCTCCTCCTTAGCAACAATCTACTTTTCCACAAAACAATGCAAAGAGACAAAACATCAGAACTCTCAAGTCAGTAGCACTTAATAAAATAGTCTTTCATTCAGTCTTTTGAGAGAGACAAGTCCCTCCTGATTCTTCTGGTAACTTTCCACAAGAGACACAGTCTGTTTGTGGCTTCCAGCTCCCACAAACGCAGCCCGCCCGACACTGCATCTGTGAGGTTCCCAAATGTAGCCTTTCCTACGGCTGCATAAGGGCTGTGGACTTAACATGGGGTTTCACCTTTTAAAGATGCACAGTTTCACAATAAAGGACTTCTTATTCTTCACTGAGGACAAGGCTCCAAAACATCTCATAGGATCACTGCTCAATTTCTAATTCAACATCCATTTCAGAAAAATCCAAATATTATAGTTTCTAATTCAAATGTCCACTCAGTAAAAA
>WBMY01018381.1:611899-635331 GCA_013397315.1 Donacobius atricapilla | reverse complement strand
ACCCGGCCCGGCCACCCTGCCACCTTGACCAGGTCTGACAAAAAGAGAAAGAATCTCCCAAGTTTCCTGTATTTAAGCGGTGTCCCAAGGGGTGTACACTTTTTACCTGATTGGCCAACTTTGCTGTCAGTTCCAAAACTGATTACCAATTGGTTTTTCTACCATTTATGCCAAACCAATATGCATTCACACTTTTTGATGTATTAATTGAGGTTGTCTTCCACATCTTACAGCCTCCTTCAAATATAACATATCATGAGCAACCATCACTGCACACAACTTCCTTTTAAGCTCTGCACAGGATGTGTATGTACCAGAGAAACTCAAATACAGCTCATAATGGGCTTAAGCTACTATGCCCCTGACTTTTTTCCTTCCCTGTTCCTCTCCCTGGAAGCAATGGTCACAGCAGTATGGAGGGGAGGGGGAAGGAGAGAGGGTTTCTGCTTGTAAAAGGCCTAACTGCGTGGTACAGTCACACCCAAGGAAAAGCAGAGTCACCAGCATGTCATGCTCACTCTGCACCAGGATAAAATTAATTCATATAGAAAGTCAATGCACACAACAACCACCCACAATGTGTGTGCACAAGAGGGACACCATATCAATCTTGAATTATTCAGTATCATTCCCTTTAGCATACTTGCATCCGTATTTCAGCCCTCTATTTCCTAACTAGAAACATATAAGGAAAGGTCCCATATTTACAATCTTAGCTCAGCATGCCATAATATCAAGGAGGTAAAGACATTACTTTAAAATGTCTACTTAGACCAGAGTCACTAGTTTTGATTAGTTCATAAAAAAAACTGCTTCCAATCTCTTTATTTTGTTTCGCTTCCTTCCCATTACCTTCTTCCAGTGTTAATAGACACTGCTTGTATTCCATGAAACGTTCCCTCATTGTTTTCACATTTAAGCAAAAAAGGATTTTCAGTGGCTTTTGGAAAAGCAGCTGCATGACGGTTAGTTCTCCCATAAGTAAATTCAGGAGTTAAGCACACAGATTTTTTTACCTTTGAAGTCTCTCTCATGTTTCTCCGAATGCACTTGAAATTCAAAAGTGCACAGATGAATCTGAAACCATGGCATGACATTTGCAGAACTTACAGGGACAGCACCTTGCTCTGGACAAAGGAGAGAGAGATTTGTTAGCAATTGGCTTTGAGCCACATAGGAGACAGACAGGTTGGATTTAGCATCTATACAAGTTACAGGGAAAAGCCAGTGATTCAAACCAGTCAGATCACGGGCTTGTCTCTGAACTGTATCAGGGTGCCTCTGGTGTGTTTTATGGAATTTTAGAATCACAGAATAGTTTGGGTTGGAAGGGACTTTAAAGATCATCTAGTTCCAGTCCTCCTGCCATGAGAAGAAATACCTTCCACATACTGCTCAGAACTGTTCAGTCTGGCCTTGAACACTCCCAGGGATGGGGCATCCACAGTTCCTCTGGGCATCCTATTCCAGTGCCTCCCCACCCTCACAGTAAAGAATCTCTTCTTAACATCTAATTTAAGCTTACCTTCTTTCAGTTTAAAGCCATCATCCCTTGTCATGTCACTAAACACCCTTTGCCAGTCCCTGGACCACAGCAGGTTGGAGGGTCTCTCTCATATTCATCTCTTCTCTCTGTGTCCCCACCAAGGACTGCTGGTGACTGCAGTGCCATCTGATTACTTGTGCACGTCACCTCCCTTCACCCCTGCAGTGCCACCCTCCTTGTTCCCTAATGCCCTTCATCCTCCTCTGACTACCCTCAGGGGTGGAACAGAGACTCCCCAGAAGAAGAAAGTGCAAATTCAGGCTCTGGAGCTATTTCCAAGTGAGCTTAGAGATGGCAATGGCTCCTGGTTTGATAGTTTTGATGGGAAAAACAGGTGATTTTCTGGAATTTGTTTTTCAGCAGAAATATGCAGAAAGTGAGCTCTTCTAACACACCCAAAGTTTCAAATTAAAATGAGTTTTCAACAAATTCCCAAGCCATCTGTAAAGGCAGCCTCTTTTCAGAGCTGTGTTTCCTGGGAACATTGAGAAAAATCAGAAAAAAATGCAAAAATGTGTGAGGTGATGAAGAAAGCACTGGGAGAATATTTGCACCCCTTTTATTAAACAAAGCTAGCAGGTGCTAAGTTCAAAGCAAGGCAAAGGAGACCCTCCCTCAAGCAATAGCCCGTTCAGCTGTGGGAATATTTGTTACAAGATGTTGCGGAAGCTAAAATTTTACACAGATTTAAAAAGTGATGGAAACATTACTGAAAGAAAACCATATCTGGGGTTATTACATATATAGATACCAGCTCTGGTGCAGGAGATCTCCAAGCCAAAATTTGCTGCAGGCAGGCAGAGCGGTTTGGAAAAGTATCACTACAAGTCTGCCTTGAGCTTCTAATTTTGTTTGGGCACTCTATCATCCAGTGATAAGGACAGGCTCTGGTATACCTCTTGTCCTGATACGGTACAGTCTTTCCTACATTTTGGGGTAAGAAGGGCAGGGAGGCCGTGACCAGCATTGGGTGCTGGGCATGAGAGGGAGATGTTCACTTGCCTCCTGTATTCAACGCAGTGGTTGTGCCCCTCCAGCACCACGGGGCAGCTTTCCATCCTGCCCGCGGGGCGGGCGTCAGTGACAGCGCAGAACGATGGACACGGGCAGTGAAAGAGGCAGATGAGGTTCTGGCAGTGCCAGAAGATTGNGGGAGCCTCCGGACCGCGCTCCTTGGCCTCCTGCTCCGCCCGGCACCGGCGGCAACGCAGCGAAGTTGGGCTCACCTTCTTTTTGGGGCACGCTTAGTTTGTATTCTCCTTTTATTATGTGGCATCTCCGCTTGCGGTGTCAATCGCAATGACCCTGAACACACACGTGAAGACCCGTCTGACAGCTGAAGAACAGACCATCACCTTGTTTTGCCCTGTTTCAAGGAGCACTTTGCTTCTTGGAGATAATCAGACCAAAAAATCAAAAGATCTGGTACAGTCAGTCCTGAAGCCATGTTCAGGGGCTTCCCAAATCCACCCTCAGCTCCCATCCTGTACATTTCCCTCTGCTTCACCTGTATCCCTCCCTGCACCACCATGGGCACTTATCGTTGTGCCTGCTTAGTGGAGAATGCACTTCTTCCCACACTCTCCTCCATGCTGTTGTAGCACTGCTTAAAATCACCAAAGAGCTTTTCACTCCTATTCTGTCCTGGCCTGCAAACCTCGCCTGTGCAGGACATGCTGCGTTGCAGCACCAGTCACATCCCATTAGACATCAAGCAGACAGATACTTCACCTCTGAAGTTGATCTCATACNGCAGCACTCCCTGCCTCCCACATCCTCCTGCAGCTCTGCCCGCTGCGGGTCCGCTCCGCACTGACCCGCACCCCGTGCTCAGCAGCAGCGACTAAAGCGGGCCTTTCTGGGAGGGGGCACTGACCTGGCTGCGGCGCAGGTGCCCACGAGGGGCAGGACCCTGCACACGCTGCGCTGCGNGCTTAAAATCACCAAAGAGCTTTTCACTCCTATTCTGTCCTGGCCTGCAAACCTCGCCTGTGCAGGACATGCTGCGTTGCAGCACCAGTCACATCCCATTAGACATCAAGCAGACAGATACTTCACCTCTGAAGTTGATCTCATACACCCAATAACCTGCTTGAAACTGGAGAGTGCCAGTCTGGGCAGCCTGAATTGCCTTCGCTGACTGTGTAGAAGTTAAAGCAGGAGTGCAGTAGTTTGGAGACTAGGAAAGAATAAAAAGAGGAATTATCCATCAGACAAAAAAAATAAGGCTTAAAGGACACGCAGAACAGTGTTTTATTTGCTAACCAGGTGTAATTGCCTACAAGCTTGGAGTTTCCCAGTGCATTCCAGCTGAACCCCACTTCCATCAGAAGCTGTTTCCTGGAACTTGCTCCCTCCTCATCACAGCACACATGGCTGGGGACTGCTGGGGTGGTGCATCCCCAGTCCCATCCACTCTGCAGTCTGTGGTGCTTGCTGCCTTCTCCTCAGCCCTTCCAGGCAGGATTAGAGAACATCACTACAGTTCTCAAAGTGTTCTCCAAATTGTCCAACTGTCAGCACACAGGAGAGCTTTCTGGCACAGTGTTCTGCCGTAAGTTAGAATTTCCAGAAGAAAAGAGCACTCTCCTCATAGATGCACACACAACATATTTAAAAAAAAATAGATTAAAGAAATTTTGAAAGGCTCTCATTTGGTTAAGAAGAAAACAACATTCAGGCCTCAACCTCTGACAGTCCTCTCATGAGTGATATAAGTAAAATTATGAGATGCTGCAGAATATATTGAAATGCATGTGGGGAGACTCTGAGGCAAGGCACAAGACATGGAGAGCACACATGGACAGGGAGGGAGAAGAAGAAGATTATCAGCCTCTGGCAGTTTACTTAACAGTAGTCTTGAGAGGGAAACACAAACTCTGGAGGAATTCCTGGACTGTTGTCATCATTTCACAGCCCAGAAAATTGTCCAGATTCCAAATCCTCAGGGAAGAAAACAAGTCCTAAAAGGTTTGGATTTTCTTTTTGCCTGTGCTCAAACCCAGGCATGCCATTTTCTGCCCTCTGAGTGTGCCAGCCCACAGAATAGGCACTGAGCAGACACCTGAGCCTGGTTAGTTAACAATAGTATTAATTGGTTGTTATCCACGTTTTACTCGTAGAAGTCAATACTTCTGAATTTGCCGGATAAAAAGGCGTATTTTTATTTATTGGCTCCCTAATGAAACTTCCACAAGTGTGGGAATAGATCACCTGGCTATCCAGTCCATGCAGCTCATGCCACTGCAAGGAGCTGCTTCTCTTGATGAACAACAACTTTCACAATCATCTTGAATTCACAGTCATTAGAGGATTATTTACATTTTTATGTGAGTTGATGGCAGTTAGATAGAGTCCTTGTCTTCCCATTTATGTAATGAATCTTTTGCATTACTTATGAGTGTCATTAATTATGTTTCAGCTCAGGAAACTGCCTAGATGCTGCATGTTAACAGGAACAAGTAGAACTGAAAGTTGAGGGGAAGACAAGAAAAACAATCCAAAGTTCAATCCAGGAAGGAAAAGAAAAGCCAATGATCAGGACACATCATGAAGTTACTCAGACTGTTCAGATATAGTAGCAGGTGGAGAAGATCCTGATAGGAAAATTGTATTTTGATAGCACTGTCACAAGGTTTAGGTTTAGTTAGCAGCCTACAGCTTCATGCAATGAAACTAATCACATTTCTGACTAAGGAAATGTAAAGGGGACATTCTCTTAGTAAGGAGTTTGACTTGCTCAGTGAAAAACCAACCCAACCAATCAACCAACCAACAAGACCTGCAAAACAAACAAACAAACAAACAGGGATTTTTAAAGCCATTAGGATTGATGTTAGAACCTTCAGTCAAATAAGTTATGGGAAGGCAGAGGTTGTCTCACTGCTAAAATGAGGTCAGATTGTATGAGGATCAAAGAGGAAAAAGAATATGAAAAAAGACTCTTAGAAGAAATTGCTTGAGCTGAGGGACAAAACAAAGGTCAGCTGGCTTTCAGGACAGCAGAATGGATCATAGGTTGAGATGGATGCTACAGCATATAGTAAAAAAACCCATAAACCTGCAGGAATTTTTAACAGAAAAGCAAACTGGAAGTTGCAAGAGTATATCTGCAAAATGCAGTCAGAAGGAGCCTGCAAGAAGCAAGAATGAAAGGGTGCATAAATTGTTTAAGCAGAGACCAATGTGACTTCCAACACTTCCTTTGGACTTAGTAAATGGAAAACAATATCGAAAATAAAACAGTTAAGGAGACCAAAGCTGAAGATACACACAAAGAAAAATTATTTCCAGAACACACACTGAAATAAAAAAATCTCCTCGGGAGTGACTAAAGACAAAGCTTCCTCCAGCGGTGGGAATATCACGTGTAGACATTTCCCAAGTATTTCTCAGTTGAACACTGGCACACCAATTAATGGGCCCTCTGACATCGCTGTAAACCATCTGGAAGGAAAATCTAAGATATTAAGAACAGATGGATAAGAACCAGGTCAGCCTCCTTTATTGCTCCTATTTGTAAGCTAGATGTAAAAGTAACCTTGTAAAGACAGTTTGAGTTGCTCTGGGAAATCATGCCTAGGACTCAACATGCCAGACAAAAGGCACTGAAAAAGGACAGGAACAACTAGAAAAAGCTGTTGCCTGAGACTTGTCTCCTACAGGCCCCTAACTAATGACTCCTGCCCTTCCCCAAACCCTCAGCCCCCATCATTACCACAGTGATCTGGGTTCATTATTCCCTCAATCTAGAAACAGCCTCATTAAATAATGTAATTGTTGAGCATGTCACGCCAAGAACAATATCTGTGTTTTCTTCACCTGGCACCCATACAGTGGTCATGCCAGGTTATGGGGCTCAGGTTGATTTTTAACAGTTTGAATGTTTTGGAAAAGAATATGTCATTCAGCATGTTCAATCAGGAATTAGGTTTCTGCAGTTTAATCATCCTGTAATAAATTCTGACAAAATTGTTAAAAAGGTTTCTTAAAAATGCTGAGAAATCAAACTTGGCACCAGTAAATGAAAAGAAAGCCTGAAAACTTGCTGAGGTGTTATTTAATAGAAAGCCTAGACCAGTTGCATGAATATGTATGTAACCAACTGTGTTCAAGCTAGGGATGCTGTGAAGCCCTAAGAAAACCACAATAAAATCAATTTGAAATACATTATGATGAAAAGATCACTTGAGCTAACATCCTTGCAGGCAGAGAAAAAGACAGTACATTTGAACATGTAGAAAACAACGCATTATTTATATGAGTACAAAATGCATCCATTGATCCCTCAGAATTGTTGCTGGTTCCTGGAAAGCAATTGCTAAAGAAATTACTGGAGAAGCTGCTGATGCCCACAGCAGCCTGTCCAGGCGACGACAAAGGGAGGCTGCTGCTGCAGAACATGCCCACCCCAGCACCCACCCATCCTGTGTCAGTCTGGCTGACACAGGAAGAAGCAAAACCATCAGAAATCAGTTTGGCTACTCACAGTGTTCCTCAGGCCAGACCTTTTCCATCGCCACTTTGGCGACTGTGAAACTATCAGTCACATGCATGAGTCAGAAACAATTTAACCCTTTCTCAACAGATTTTTTTTTTTTTCAGGAAAAAAAAGTGAATGAAAAGCCAATAGGTCCATGCTTGGTGCCTGCCAGCTAGCACACATGTTGCTGATGGTTTGCAAGCATTTCTCATCTGAAAGGGTGCTGAGGAATGCTTTCTGCTCAGTACTTTGAAGGCATCAAGGTACTCCAGTGTCACCCTGATTTTTCAGCCTTCTCTTTGTGTCTCACAGTTTCATAGTTCTCAGGTTGTTTCTCACACACAGGTGTTAGAAATAGAAGCAATGTTTTCCTTACTCTAGGTAGTTTACATTCTTTGTCTTAGAGATATGGACAGCTGATGGACAGTTGTCTTGACCAATGGAATGGGGAGAGGTGTCAGCCTTCTCCCCCAGTCCCTGGCTTTTGTGGAAATACTATATAAAGTGGAGTCAGATCTTTCAATAAACAGTTCATGCCTTCTCACCAAAGTGAGTGTGTCAGTGACACTCCAGAGGCAGCCAGAGGTGCAGGTTGGGAAGCAGCTTTAGCAAATTTATGATACTGAACAAAAGTAACAAAAGTCCCATGAAGAGGTATTCACAGATAAGGTTGCTTTTCACTTTTACTAGCAGCTTCTCCTCTCAGTGCCTCACTGGTTGAAATATTCCTGGGTCTTTTAGCTTTAGATTCCCAGATCTGCTTGTGCTAGAGGTTCAGGATCATCTTACGCCAGTTAAAAATCATGCTGCAGCCTGCTCAGCTCCTTGTTGGTGCTGACACAAGCAGAACTGGAAACCACTCATGCTGAACACCATATTTCGAGTTTGGGTTTTGTGGGGGTTTTGGCTAGGTCAGTTTTCAAGCAGATGAATGCCCTGCATCTACTTCTCCCTCAGCAGTGGCATGGGGGAAGCTGATGCACAGCAGCAGCATCCACTTGGAGGCAGGACTGCTCCTTTGGGCAGTGGCACCAAGGGAGAGTTGCAGAGGGTGATTCTGAAAGAACGTGAGCTCCTCAAGGAGAACTTCCATGTCAGATCCAATACTCTAGCACCTGCAGAGCCCACAGCAGTGCCACACCACTGCACACTGTTACAGCTGCTCAAAGCTGATCCTTCCTGATCTTCTCAACATAACACCCAGCACCTAATTCTGGAAGGAAGATAGAGGTTGTGAGAAACTCTCCCTGCAGTCAGAAATAGTTTTGACTTATTGGAAAATCTCATTTTCTTCCAAACTGTGCATGTTTGCACCTGTCCTCTGTTCTCTGCCTGATGTCCTCTTTTTCAGATCAACAACTCCCCCTTTTTCTGTGGCTGGCCAGCTTCTCAGCAGGCTCTTCCTCACCTTCTCCTGCCTCTGATGAATTTGGCAATCATACTCTGAAGCCCACCTTGCTGGAAACAACTTTCTCCTACATGATGAGTGGTTTCTTCTGTCATGGAGAAGAAGAATGGGGGAAGATGATTTATACACAGGCATCATTCCACAGAGCATTTTATATAATAGCAAAACTCTTCCCAAACCCTCCCAGCCCCTGTCCTGCCCAAAGGCTGCGCATCCAAGGCCCCTTACACCAATGAAGCCATGGAGGAAATCGATGGAATGTTGCAAGGACCAATGCAGGGTGACAGCTGAAAATGGTCACTCTTCAGTCCCTTCCCATCCACTTTAAGTTACTTTAAGTGGCTTTCATTTTTACTTCCTGTCTGTAGGAAAGTTCCCTGCTCACCTGTGACTGACAAGACAAGATCACTAATGTGCAAAAGAACAATTTTAAGGCTTCTGCAAAAGCAGTGAGACATGAAAGTGCATGAATTAGTGCAGCTTAGGGACTTACTGCAGTCAGCTGTCTTTCCAAACTTTCTAAAGACACTGATTGTGCCTGAAGATAGCAGCTTTAGGAAAGCTGATGAGATCCTACACACAGTCCTCCTCTTTGTTCCTCCCAGATATGGCACACACAAGTGAATCACTTGTGACTCCTCTGCTGAATTAAAACTTATGCATCACGACTGTTTTAAAATAAACCATTCATTTTTGTTTCCATGCTATCAGTCATCTCAAATGTTATTCCATCATCCACCAAGTTTCAAGTACTATGACTATAATTCAAGCTTTCCCTACCATCCTTCCTAGCTAAGGTACATACCACTAGGGCACTTCTCCATCATCAGAAGTGCCAGGCAGCAACAGGGTAACCCAAAACAGCCACCACCAGTGTCAGCTTGCAGGTGGGAAGGAGGTGGTGGTGCCAGCAGCCAGCCCTCACAAAGCCCCTGTGTCTCACTGCTCACTGCTGCAGGAACTGGCTCCACAGCCCTGCTGGAACACCACTGTGTGATATTATTCAGCTCACCATGGACTTCTTCACTGCTGATGTCATGGCATAGTGGGGATCTAACTTCAGCAGCTGCCATATCCTTGCTTTTCTTGACCTAAATCCAGTGGGAATAGAGGAAGGACAGGGTGTCACAAAGTCAGGCAGACTTGACATAGCAGAACAAGGTAAGAAGAGGTGTCAGCAATGTGACCAGGAAACAAAGCTAAGTTCCTTGCCAGCATTAATTACAAAGCCTTCAGTATGCAGGAGCTTCCTGCCATTTTCCTGAAAGACAAGTCATGGTTCCTCTCTTGAGCACCATGATGTAGGTATTTTTGCTTTTCGCTCTTCCACATTCCCTGCCCAGCCTCCCTTTGGCATATCAGCACCATCACAGGCAGGAATCAACCCTAGGTGACCATATCAGTGGATTAAGGTCATTTTAACTCGGCAGATGTCACTGCATCCCGGTATGCAAGGTAGGTACATCCCCATTCCAGGCTAGAGATACAGTGAATGCTAAAGCTTAGCACTGCTTCTGGGGAAAGAATAGTCCCTAACAAAAAACTATGCCCCCCAAACCATGAGGGGATTGATACTGGTTCACTGCACTAAAAAGTGTTCTAAAGCTACAACTAAAATTAAAAAAAACCATTTAAAAAATGTACTAAAAGTAATTTCCTCAGTGTGACTTCAAAGGACATTCCACCATTCATTACAGGACCACACAGCTGGTCTCAATGCTGTACTCCAAGATATAGGCAGGGTAAATTTGTTGCTTCTCAAAGATGACAAAGATGGAAGGGTCTGTCGGGTCATCCACGCAGCTGTCATAAAGTCTGTTTGAATTTGTGGCTCTGGGTGGAGGGCGACAGTACTCAGGGTTCCCCTGCACAAAGTCTCCAACAAGAACCTGAGCTACGAACATGCTGTAGCGCCCACTGCGAGAGGAACAGTACTCATGCGAGTAGCTGGCATCTCTGGCAAAGTAGCTTCCTAGGGAGCAGAAAAAGCCACAGGTCAGACAATACACCAACCAAAGGACAAATATGTGCTAACAGCACTTTGGCAGACAGCAATTCAACAACCCCAGCTAGCCCTGCAATGTGTGGGAACATTCTTGCCAGGTGTTCCCACACTGGCGTTCCCATTGTAAAATACCAACAAACTCGAGCCCACATTTCTCCATCAATGTCCCACCTGTCCAAGAGCAGGTACCTGAGGCAAAGAGAGGTGGTTTTAGCCCTTCCTGGAATGGGATTGCTGTGGGTGCTACCTGAAGCAATGCAGATGTACACAGGTGAGAGTGCCCTAAAGGCTGGAGTACATGGGTCAGGAACCATCAGTCATTTTGTACCCACATCCCCCAACCTGGCTTGGGTCTGCAATCCCTCCTGCTACAGCCACTACACTCTTCTGCCCTTGTACCTTTTCCATACATTGTCCCATGAGTCCCACAGAGTCTCCAGTCAAAGTTCTGCTCACAGATGGCAGACACATGGGATGGATTTGTGCCATGGAACAGGAGCCTCTCGTTCACCCCTTTCAACTGACGAAGCTTCTTCATCTTTTCTTTTTGCCTAGAGAACAAAAGAAAAAAAACAAAACAAAACAAACCCAAAACAAAACAAAAAACCCAAACCAAACAAACAAACAAAAAAAAGGACTTGTTTTCCAGGTTCAAACAAGAAAAAATTCCCAACTCAACTCCTCCTATGTTTGGGTCATGGAGGAACAGTGACACAAGCCACTCCAGTGGGGTTACTGCCTGCTTTGCACTTCTGCTGGTACCCTGCTGCACAGCTGGCTCCTGCCAGCAAAACAAGAAGTTCTCAGCATCATTATTGGAGTGTGTCACCCACAACTTCATACCACATGAGGGAGTAAAGAGACAAACATCTCTTGACTGGGAATTGGTCAGTTCCCATGTTATATAAATAAATACATAAATATGATTATAAAACTGAGCTGTATGAAGCTACAGCAAAGATTGTATAATCTCTGTACCTATCTTTATCACAAAGTCTCCGCTTTTTTTTTTTTTTTTTTAACTCCTATGTGGAAGAAGCTAAAACCAAAAGAATAAACCTGAAACACCAAGGCTCAGTTATGATGAAGGAAAAGAGTTTACTTTTTGAATAACACTAGCAAGAATCACACACACATCTTGCTAGGGATAAAAGGCTCATTTCTACACACACAGAAGAGCACAGATGCAACCCTAACAACCCAGTCACAGAGAGAAGAGCCTCAGCCCCTATCCAGGACTTCCCCAGGTAGCCTCAGGGAGCCAGGTTTTGGGGCAGTCGCAAGTCTGGGCCACCAGCCAGACCTGGGCAGAGAGATATGTGGCAGCCTCACCTCTGCGGGATTGCTGAATTTGGCAGCTCCAAATGTAGACTATGGAGGACAACAGATCAGGAAATACCAGTCTTCTCATACAGTAAGGATAATAAAATAAAATAGATACAAACCACTGAAAAATGTCCCAAAGTGTTGGGTTCTGGATCCTCTGCAGTTGGTTGATGCAGTAATTTTTCATTGTCTTCTCAAACAGACTCTTGATTTTTCTATATTCTTGGGAATCATAGCTGAGCTGTATCAACTGAAAGTTTTTAAAGTACTAAAAATAAGGTATTACTGAGAGTAACAACTCCCAGTCCTTCCAAAAGACTCATCAACCTTCTCACATCTGCTGAAAAGCCCTACCACAAAAATCACAAGCTTCTTCTGTTTTTCCTGTTAACCCTTCTTTACCATCAGTCCCCCTGTGGAAGCACAGGCACTGACTGAGGGAAATCAGTGCAATCCCATGTGAGCTTCCCTTAGAGGATGCACCTCCACATCTTGACTATTTTTAGTTCAGAGTAACCTAAATTTGAAATGCACAGCAGTATTCAGGCTGAAGTAGAGTGAAAGTTTCACCTTAATATGACACTTTAGCTCCTTCCCTGCAGGGCTAAGCTGCAGTTTTACCACAGCAAATAACATCCTGCCCGTAACTGACAGAGGAAATACCCCTTTAAGATGCAATTAGTACGTTTTATCAGAGGATGAAGTGCCTTGGGAGAGCACAAAGGACAGGTATGAGCAGCAATGGCCTTTCTCACCCTGTGTGGTTTCATAGGGGCTCTCAGAGAGCCTTCCAGGAAATGCAAGTCTGTTCTGAATATGAAACCATCAGTCTTGTTTCACATCATAGTTGCTTCTTTTACAAGACACATTTAAAAGCTGGTAACATCTTAATTGCCTTGAGTTATGCTCTTGGAAAAATCAGTACAGGACAGAGCTCTCCCCTCCCACTGGAGAGCTGGAAAGTCCTACCTTGAACCCAATATCAGGTAATGCAGTTTTGTCCCACTCTGGAGGATAGACAGGATGTGATAGAGTCGTGTTTTGGCTACAGAACAGAAAAAGGAACCAGTCAGCTGGTGATACTACTAACCAAATCCCCCTCCTGGAGAATCTAACCACGGGCTCTAAAGCAGCCTCCAGGCATCCATTTGGGAGCTACAGTTTTTCTTTTTGAATGAACACACCTTAGGTTCATTAATTCTGTTAAGGTGAACTTCTTTTAGAAAAAGCGGTAAAATAGGGTATCTCAAGTAAGTGCCTCTAATTCACTTCATTTCAGTGGATTTGCCTGTTCTGAGTTTTAGTTTACCCTCAGCTTTCCAAGGGATAACATCCATATGCATCACAGCTCTTGGGATTGGCAGTCCCTCGCTCCTAACCACTGCACAGTTTATTTATTAGTGTTGGGGTGTAAATCAAGGAATAAAATTTCCTGGCACAGTTGTATCAGCCCTGTGTGGCCTTGCCCCTCACAGAGAGAGCAGATCTACTCCACTGGTCTCTCACAGCTGCCAGAGACTGCCACCAAACGTCCCTCCAGAGAGTTTGACAGAAGCATTGCATAATTTACAAATACTGTCACTGCAAAATGCACTGTTAAACCAATCAGAAAAAGATATCTAAAAATTAAATGAAGAATCATAAAATTGCATTTTAGGCAGGTAGGAGAAAGGTGCTATCCTCTAGAGACATTGTTTAACAATGAATGCGTATTACCTTCTGTCTTGTCCACCTTCAGACTGTTTAGGCAGTCGAATAACACTTCTTTGAGTTTGAAAGAGTACATTTGTTTGGATCATGTCTTGAAAGAAAAACACAATAACTCAATAATGAGATAAGGATGGGCTATTACATGTTAAGTAAAAACAAAAGAGGAGGTAGCCCTGAATACTGCATTGTGGTGCTCTCTCTATCCCACCCACCCCAGTGCAGACTTCATTACCACTTGCCCTGTTCCTACTTGGATATCAGCAATGTCAACCACCTGCTAGCAAAGGCTGTGAAACTTGAAGGCAACCAAGCACCAACTGCACCTGCACTGGTATTCACATCCAGGCTGCTGGCCAGAGAAAACCACATCTCATGGCAGACCTACAGCAGGAAAGAGTTTTCAGTGCAATGGGGGCCACAAACCTGGCTTTCCTGCCAGCACAGGGCTGCTTCATGGTGCTAAAAGGAAAGCCTGTGCTCTCTTCTTGGTCCTGTAGCAATATCACAGAGCACATGCTGTGTGACATGGCTAATTATCCATTGTTTCCTCCTTTAAATACCACTCTTTATTCATGCCAGGAAACATTTAAAGTTTGGAAAGCTAACAGGAGTTTTAAATTAGAAACAGAAAAGCATTTTTCATTTTCCCATTTTTCTCTCTCTGTGCAACCAGCCCTAAATTTTTGTTTGCTGCACTGTGATTTCTCTCCCCGAAAGAAGCTTGCAAGGTGTTCACCATGGGCTCACTTCTTCACCTTTTGACTTTTCAGTGCCTTTTTTTTTTTTTTTCTGATTTCTCATTCCTCCTTTTCAGGTGTATAAACCCAAATGTATAAGCCAAGGTGCCATGAGGCATTTACTCTTAACTTTTCTTATGAATGTACGATATTGTCAGGTATGTTTTTTTGAATACAGATGCCCAAGTGTGGAAGCTCAAGTGGGGCATCTCAAAACTGCAGAGAAATTTACCTACTGTTCAATTTCTGCTTGGAGAAAATTTGCAGGAGGAAGAAGAGTTGTTCAAAGAGATGCAGACATAGTGTGAAAACCTTCAAGACAATTGCACTGTATAATGAACTTAAAACAAGGAGATACTTCACCTGCAAAGTCTAACTTATACTGCTGAGAACCAGCCCTGAAAAAAATAACACCATTCTTGTCAGCTAGATATTCCTTCTCCAGAAATGCAGATGTTACAGTGGCAGTGGCATGATCGGGGTGCTGCAGAAAGAACAAGGAAATGATACATGTTAGAAGCCACCCTTTGGCTTAGGTGTCACTGTGGGGAAATACCAATGTTTCCCCAGGCCTTTATAACAGGATGATGTTTTGAAGTCTCTATGGCTTCAAGCATTTTGTTCTACAGCAATGGAGAGGGCACAGCTCAAGCAAGCACAGCTGCTTCTAACAACAGCAACAAAGCAGCCTTCAGTCTGTGTGGTCAGCTCCAGCAAAATGATGTTTGCCAGCTCTGGAAAATGCACCCGCTTTCAAAGCCAGTCCCTTGAAAGCTTTCACAGAGTTCCAGTCCTGCTCTAAGGGACAATTAAGAGGACAATTCCATGCAGGCATTGGAGCAGCACCGCAAGGGTGCCCAGCAGTGCGTGTAGAACACGCCAGTTGCAGAACAACATGCTTTAAATAACTCTCCAAAGATGGCTTAACAAAAGCTTTTGGCATGAGCAGCAAATGAATTTCACCTCTTTCCCATACTCAATCCACTGCTCGGAATCATCGAGCCAGTACCAGATACACTCCATTTCAGGAGCAGACAGATGAGTCAGGAGACAAGTGCAGAAGAGCTGATGGGCACCTGGCTGCTTGCTCTGCCCTGCATTGGAAAAAAATACAGATCAAAGTAGGGGTTTCAAAGCTGTCAATTGCACAGTATCCCTGGTCTGATCAGAAATCAACTCACATCCCAAAAAAGGAGATCCCCTCCAGCAGGGAAGTGTGTGTTTGCCCCAGAGCTGAGGAACTGGTATTTGTATGTTAATGGGGCTTGGTAAGCACCACAGAAACGACCCTGGCTTGGACCTGTGCCACTGATTTTCACTAAAATATATCTTCCTAAAAAACACATTTTAAGAAAATACACTTGACGCAGAGATTCCCCTGCAGCCCATAGAGAAGGCCATGGTGAGACAGCTATGCCCCTGCAGCCTGTGGAGGTCCATGGAGCAGAGATCCACACTGCAGCCCATGGAGAAGCCCATCCTGCAGCACGCAGACAGGCCCTGAGGGAAGCTGCAGTCCCTGGAGAAGAACCCATGCTAGAGCACGTTCATCCTGAAGGACTGCAGCCCCAGGGAAATGAACCATGCTGAAGCATGGGAAAGTTTTGAGAACAATGTAGGAGTGGATGGCAAGTCCTACAGACTGAGGACAACATCTGTTTCCCTTTCCCTCTGCATTGCTTTGGTAGGAGGGGAGAGAAAAGCCAGGAATGAAGGAGTTAAGTTGAACCTGGGAATCTTGGGAGGGGGGGAATAGGTGATCTAATTTTCTTTCCTCACAATTTAAAACTATTTTAATTGTCAATAAATTAACTTCCCCCAAGTCAAGTCTGTCTTACCCAGTGTTCACCTTGGCTTTATCTCAGTTCATGAACTTTCCCATCTTATTTTCTCCCTACGGTCCGGTGGAGGATAGGGAGTGGGAGACCGGGTCGTCTCACTTGGAGGAGGAGATATCATTACTTACCAGCAAAGTGTCTGCTCTGCACTCTATCCTAGACACAGCACCTACAAAGAGAAGAAGATGAAACAGGTAGCCATCAAAACCTCCAACTCATGAGATTTTACTTGGCTTCCTGCTGCTCTTCACCCTCCATTTAATCTCCCAGTTTTGGACCCAGACAACAATTTTTTCATGTATCTCACCACTTTACTGCCCCTACAACATTGCCTATCATGGATCACAAATCCATAACCGAAAGCTGCCAGCCGTTGAGCTTCCAAGGGTTTGTGACAGGGCTACTCTGAGCTGCCTGAAGAATCTGAACACGATATTGAAACAGAAACTGGAAATGACCATGTAGCCAGCTCTGACGCTTTTCTTCATGCTTTGGCAGGGATCAAAGGTATTCAGAGCAGGCCAATGAGAGGAAATCATTACAGGAGCAGCTCCCTCATAGAATTGTTTACAGTGCAAAGGTCCACAAAACAAAGGCATGGCAGCCCCAGACTGCCAGAACAAAGAGCAAGGAAGAACTCGGGTTTCCTTCACAGACAGACCTTGTTCCAGCACTGCCTGTGTACGCAGTAACACTGGCCAGGACTGTTTCTAGAAAACTGCTCCAAATTATTCTTCTCTCCCATTGCAGGTCATTCAAGAGATCCAGCACTACCAGGAGATTTTTTGGACACAGCTGTCCCTTTTTTCCTCTCTGCACACCACCGTGCTGCTGCTGGCACAGTTGAAGAATCTGAAGTTTGTGGATTGAAGGGTGGGATTCGAGGGGGGAGGTGGAGAGAGGGGAAATGGACAGGAAAGCAGAGAAGTCGGGTGGGATGATGTTTCCAGGCAGCTTTTCTCCACTGCTGCCCCCCTCTCTCTTCCCTCTATCCCCACTCCAGATAACCCCTGCTAATCCCTGCCAGCTCCCCTGCCAAGAGAACTGGGGCTCCCAGTATGCCCTAATCACACGAGCTTGCAAAACTGTCCACTTGTGACCTTTCACTTTCCAGCATTTCTGATCCATGCTGGGATTCTCCACTCACCAACTAACCCCAACTAGAAACAAACAGAGGTGAACCACTTAAAAAGCAAACAGAAATATTTCTCCAGCACGACAGGTAGTGTCCTTCACATTTTGCTGAAGATCTCGCTACATGGATTTGTGCAACTGTATATTTGCTTTTTAGATTTTAACAGAAATAACTTTATACTTAAAAAGCAACCTCATGCTACCTTTTTTCTTACACAAGAAGAAAAGATGAATGAATGAAGACACAAACACAACTTAGAGTATGACAAAGTGCAAGCAGATATCTCTCCAGCAGACCTTAAAGCCAAGCCCACAAGCTATGAAATCCTGAACTTCCTATGTGTCCAGCCCTCCCCTCTCAGCTGCACCCTGGGAAGGCTGTCAGAGACTGGCATGTGCCACTTCCCCGGCACAGTTCTGTCCTTGGGCTGCCCAGTCACCACCCTCCAGAGCTGAGGGCATCAGCCTTGTGCTTGCCAGGCTGGATGAGCCTGCTCGACCCTTGCTCTGCATGGCAAAAGTGCCTCGGGTGCAGCAACGCCTTCGAAAGTAAACCACAGCAGGCCTGTGAGAGCTACCCACAGCACACATGTACCTCACTGTCTCTCTCGCAGCCTCCCACCGTGGATCAGGGATGCCTCTCTGCCACAGGCCCTTAAGGAAGTGGGGCTGAGTAACATTTCCTTCTGGTTATTGCGACAGACGCATGCGCATCTGACAAGCACGAGCAGGCTGGCCAGGCACAGCCCAGGGCTTTGCCAAATACAGCTGCAAAATCAACATCACTATGAACCAGCAGAGTTTGTCCCTGCTTCTGGGTTCCTGTCATTGCACTTACCTAAAGCCAATACCTCCCAGCCTTCCAATGGCTGGGGATATTCAGGACCTTCTCCTTTCTATAAGGAGCAGCTTCTATAATGAACATCATTCTTGGAAATCCAACAGCCAGCGTTACCTTGCAAAGTGGGTGCATCATTCATCCCTCTCTCCCCAGGGTTAGGATGGCACTGGTGGGGGGTTTGCAACAAGCAGAGACACACTGAGCCACACAAACCTTTGTTTGAGCCACAGTCGTGTGAGACAGGCTCGCTCAGCCCTCGGAGCTCTGCACCGTCCCAGGTGTTTGTGTTCCTGTACCTTGGAGTCTGATCCTCCTCTCTGCTCTTCTCCACACAAATAAGAAAAGGCTTAGGAGCTTTCCAGTCTGACCTCCAGCCTTTCCAAAGCTGATAGCACTGATAGCTGACATCAGCGCTCTGAGTCAAAGTTTAACAACAGGTCAAGTAGTCTTAACTATGTAACCTTTTAAGCGGAAAGCATTTCTTTGACTTTTTTTCTTTTTTTCTCTCAGATTGTGTTCAGTTGAACTGCCCAGAATATTTTTCTTTCCTGGTGATCCAGTCACACCAGATCAGTAGTGGCTGAAACACATAAATCTCTGAGTTTCCAGAAAGGGTACCCTCTGAGTTCATTCAGACATAGCATTAAAACCAACAAATAAACAAGTAAACAAACCCAACAAAACTCCTAGCGCACACACAAAGAACTGAAACAAAACAAAAAAACAACGTCACAAATGTGATTATGAACTCACTTTCTTTCACTCCTTTCACTTCTGAGGCCCTACTGAGGAATAAGAGCTTCAGTAGACATGAGACAGCATGTCTACTGAAGGAAGAGCATTCTGGCTTGGTAGAAAATGTTTTCATATCTTTACTGGGAGCAGCACACCATCCTCTCTAAAAATAAACAACTTTCCACAAACCGGAACTTGAGCTCACTGTAAACTGACACCTTCCAAACATCGTATTTTTTTTTTTCCCCTTTTAATTGCAATGTCATCCGTGGAGCTGTTGAATCTCTGATTTCCCAACCATGGTACTACATCTATCTGCATCTCCAGTATCTGGGAATGGAACAGGTCTCAGAGCAGACATCCTATGTATAGCCCTGCAAGGTCAAATTCCTGCAGTCAGCAGAGGTACCCAAGTGTGGTTTCCCGGCACATGTCAAATGATTTATAAAGAAATCATGGTCCAGCAGGTAGTGTAACTTAGTTTCCTCCCAGGAATTTCAGTTCTCGTTCACTTTTTCTCCTCAGAGGAAACAGACAAAGAAGGGACATTTCACCCTTTGTCTGTGCCTCTGTGACACACAGCAGCTCTGCTGCAATTTCAGATCCAAGGTTTGATGTGGGAATCCTGATGCTACAACATGTGCAGACTGTACTCACATGGGTACTGCAGCCTGGGACCAGGCTAGCAGTACCTCATGCTTCAACCTTAAGATGTGTAAAATCCCCCAAACCAGTACCTAAAGTGGGTGGACTCAGGAAACGTTGGGGTGATTGAGCTCACCTGGTTCTGCAAGTCCTCTGCGAGTTGGTTCTGTTGGTTCCCAGCCACCCACACTGGGTCCAGATCCACCACTGGGGTGCTCTGGGAAGGTGTGCCAGGGGTTTCAGCTTCAGCAAAGCCTGGCACGAGGAGGGATTGGCTCTTGTCTGGGAGCCTGGAAGCATTTCTAGATTTCACTTGAATCCATTCAATCATTTAAAGCCAGTACCTTCTCCTGTAGGTTCTGACAATTTCCGCTGTGAGGATTTTCCCAGTGAGACTGTATTTCACATTGGACAATGTCCAGCAGCTTGTAAATTGAATTGTGGGAGGGTAGGGGGGAAACAAACCCTGAAACCACACTACTGCTGTCCCAGCTTAATTCAGCACAGGAATAGGAAACACTCCTTACAAAAATAATAATTCTCAATTGCTTTGAAAAAAACCCAACTTTAGTTCCAAAATTTTACATGTTTCAGTAGATTACATTGGATTTGTAAATGGTACTTTGTTTTTATTTTAAGTACATAAATGTTTGATACAAAGGATTAAAAAATGTTCCACGTTCTGCTGTTCCTCTTTCCAGCAGTCATTAGAGGAATCTCAGCATGCTACTTCCCATCTTTTAGGAACCGATTAACAATTACGTTATTGTAAATAGCTAATTGATGTTTTATCTGGACATAACATTGCCACATTAATAATGTAAACCGAAGTAAACCAATAATGGAAACCTTTCTTATGCCATTAGTTCAAATGAGCACTTCTGGATTAAATCAGCAAGTCATGTGCAATTGGCAAGTTAAAGCTTGGATGTGTAAAGCTCATGTCTTCTTACAGCACCAAAAGATGCATTTATTCAGGAATCTGCCCAATTCTCATCAGTGGACCTGTCTAATTAAAGGAGGAATTGTATTTCACTGGAGCTAGGCCAAGTTCTGAGTTTTCAACTTCACTGGTGAGGAGTGGGTCTGGGAAGCTGGGGGAGGGACCAGGATCTATTCAGTCATATTCTAGTTGATATTTGACTGATTTTTTTTAAATGCATTTGTACATTTTAAAATTAAATTTCAGAAAAGTAAAACTCAAAGTTGAAAGATTACTTCAAAGCTTAAAAAAAACCCTTCTGCTTATGCAAAAATCAAAGCAAAACATTCTGACCTTACTTTGTTAATACTTGAATTTCAAATATCTTCTCACTAGCTCAATCTGCACTTTCTGGTGAATAAAATTTTGTCCCCCTGCATGTCCCTTTCCAATTAATCTACCTTATCTCTAATTTGCTCTTTCCAACCCTTCTCCTTGTTCACAACAAGGCTACTATAGTGGTTCTGTTTGAAACTTGCATTTGGTTTCCATGTTTTGGATTCTAAGTTCTGCAACATGCCCACTTCCTCTATTTGCCAAGCTAAGAAAACAAAGTACTGTCTCTACACACACACACACGCTCTCAGTTTTACTCAGGACTGGGCTAGGCTGCAAAATAAGGATCTTGGTTTCAAAGACACTCTGCAGGCAAAGCAAGCTCATTTCAGAGAACTAGTTTGCTCTTCTGAAAAAAAGAAAAGGGCAGGAACACATCCTGATTGGCAAGCATAGGAACACTTGCAGCAAGGTTTTGGCACAGAGTCATCCTCATTTCCACTTACTAAAAAGAATAAATGCATGGCCTGCTTTTGGTAGGATCAACGGTGTCAAATATGGTGTAAGTAGATTTTTGTCATCTTCTGTGAGTTCTGATTATTTTTTCAGTAAGTCTTGATTTCTTGTTGGACAACTTCCAGCAGTAACTGTAGCTTGTGTGTAAGATAATCTGAAAGGGTGGGAAAAAAGGAAGGAAGCTTAGTTCAGAGGAAATCCTGAGATATGGCTGAAAATCAGAGCATCAGCATTGATGGCTAGAGCACTTTATGTGGGCAGATCACTGTATCTGTTTCCTATTCTTGCTGTGTTTTCTTCTATTCAGTGGTTACTGATGCTCCTCTATCCAACATCAAATCAAAAGAAAACGCGACTTGGAACAGAAATGATAAATTAAACTCAAACCTGGGCTCTGATTTCTGAAAAAACCCTTGTGCCACCATGCCTACATCCAAAGGAAATCTGTACTAGACACTACATGGATGGAGATATGCTTCATTTCCATGGCTACATTTGTTTGTGCCCAAACCATCCTGGCCTCTTCACCAAGCTGACAGATCTCTGGCAGTACACTTCTCCTACCAGTCCTTTCCCCAGACTTTCAGCAAGTTTGTGCATGAAGTTACATCATCTGTCTGTAGTCTCCCCATCCTAATTTTTCATCTTTTTGTTCCATGTCAGAAAAATTTGATCCAGAGCTGGTGATCGCACAGACATGGTAAAGTTTAGTAGGTGCTAGGGCTGGGGTGGGAAAGTGACCCTCTCTGTTCCCCCTGTTGGTAGACCTCAGCCTTGTCTTTGTCAAAGCAAATTTGGCTGTGGAGGCTGTGCCTTGGGAAATACATTGGAGTGGTGCCAGGGGTCGTGATTTAGGTTTCATCTGCTGGTCAAGGAGAAATTTGCATCAGAGATGAGCCCTGGGAACAAACCAGCATCCCAACCTTTGAGTGTGTTTAAGTTCACAATACTGGAAGTCAAATGCATACTTACAAAACAGGTTGTGGCAGCGGTCTGACATCTGCCTGTGAATTATGAGGTAGTAGACTGGAAAACCACTCAAAACCATGGTGCATCCAATGCTGATGTTCACAGGGTCTGAGTAGAAAGACATTGCCACTGTGAAGAGGCAGATGATGGTAAAAGAGACAGGAACAAACAGGGGAACCTGGGGAAAAGAGCACAGAAGACTATCAGGGAAAATTGGTGGCTGTAGCAAATCAGACTCTGTATACGCCAGCACACACTGTATTCATTTCTCCATCTAAAGAAAATGAGAATCATATCCTGTCCTGCAGAGTGCTTCTGTACAATCAGACTGCAAACAATTGCATCAGCTTCAGAGCCCAGTGTGCCCTGTGAGGTGCATGCTTCCTATATGCACGTGCACCAAAATCTAAACCTCACTTGCCAATGGCATCCAAGCAGGGGGAAAAGCCTCCTACACCCCATGGCTCTGTGAATGTACTGCTCCTGTGCATGCACACGCACACACACCTGCTCGCCACCTAAGGCAACTACAGGGGGAAAATCTGAAGCCAAGAAAGAAGTGACATTTTGAATCAAACTTTTCTTTGCTTATAACACTTATGACTCGTGTTGACCTGCCTCCAGTTAGTCTGAGACTTATAGTGACTAAACCAAGACAAACCAGACTCCCTATCCCTGTCTCTGTAGTACCTGCACCAAGAACTTCAGCTTCAGCAACACCATGGTGAAAATCAAAGCAGCACTTCAGCCATACCCTATTGGATGAGCCAATTCAGCTGGGTTATTTGGAGAGCAAATAGAAAGACTGCAGTAACTAATAAAACTGTGAAACACTCCCTGTGTCTCTGGATCCAAACTCAGCCAAGAAACTCTTGCCATAGCTGATGGAATGAAGGAGCTGCTCTCATATAGGGTGACAATCTTCACCAGTAATGAAGATTGTATTTTGGATGCTCAGCATGCCAAGTTAGAAGAGATCAGTTGCTCTAGGTATGGCAGCCGTCCAGCCATCAAACTTAGGCACTCTTGTGTTCCCAGCCAGAGCATCCCCCGCCAGCCACTCCTTCATGCACGCTCTCACGCCGCACATCTGCTTGAGAGGCGTGCGAGCGGACTGCTCCCTCCCCTTTCCGGTGTCCTCTCGCCGTTTTTAACTCCAAGTGCCACAGGGAGGGAAAGCCCGGCGCTGTGGCGCGGACGCCGCGGCAGGGAGGGCCGTGCGCGGCCGCTAGAGCGCAGCATGTGCCCGCGCCGCCTGCGCGCTGCCCGGCCCGGCCCTCCG
>WBMY01018381.1:561684-611813 GCA_013397315.1 Donacobius atricapilla | reverse complement strand
CGGGGCGGGGCGGCCCAACTGGCCAAAGGGCCCGGCTCAGCGTTTGGGGGCTGCTAAAAGTCTGAACATCTTTGTCTGAAGAAAACCAGGGCAAAATCTCAGCGTCTGAAACCACCAGCAGTGCCGCCCACTAATAAATCTCCCCTGAGAAGCTTGGTTTGATTAAGAACTAAAAACTTGCTCAGTTTGGTTCGGGGGGAGTACACAAGTGCAGCCAACCAACAAACTGGGAAGCCTCAAGGCTTCTGCTAAATGCAAAGACCGAGAAGAAAAATCACCCCAAACGTCTCAGGAGGATGCACCCAGCTCACAGAGGACCCCTGCGACTGCAGGAAGTGTTTCTGTCGCCCGAGCTCCTGGCTGCCCAGTGCCGGCGGCCCCGGAGGTCCTCTCTCTTCCCCGGGAGCTGCTGGCTGCTCACCGTGCAGGAGTGACCAGGGTCAGGAACAAACTGCGCTCGCCTCAAGCACCGCCCCAACCTAATGCCTTCTGCACATTATCCGGCAGTGAGAGAGGCGCCCAAGCGCAGGAAACCTGCTCCAGCACCGGCTCCAGCATCCCCTGCTGATAAAGGGGGATCCCAGCATCCAGCAGTGAGAAAGGCCACAAGAGGGGTCCACTGCTTTACATGAGACAGTATTTCTATACCAGCAGATGATTCCTCCCAAGTCAAGTTTGCTCCCAGGACCCCTCCACCCATGCTCCTTTTCCCCCCAAGCCTGACACCTTCCTGCTTCTCAGCTAGAGCTGAGACTTACCTACCGCTGAAATAAGATCCAGGCAAGAGTCTCTTCTTGTAGCACACAAGAGATGAGCAAGAGAACTGCTCTCTGCACATCACCCAGTTCCAAGTCTGAAACTTTGTTAGCAAGAAGTCTTCTAACAGATGCATCTGGTGACTCCGTGTAGAACTGGCTTTATTAGGATTTACCACATCTGGCTGTTTGGGCACATCAACCAATTTCAGGAGCACCCCAAAGGCATTACTAAGCCTCAGGGACTGAAACCCCTTAGAGCCTAAATGCAACCATGGTCGTGTGATGCTGTAATTATTAGCAAATTAAAGAGAGGAATGACAGGTCTGCACATTCCTGGCAGCCAGGTATGTGCTGTGCATTTACCTTGAAGGGGCTGTGCAGCTCCGGGTGACGGTGGCGATGGACGATGAGCCCGAGGGTGGCTAATCCTATGAAGAGCCATCGGGAAAAGCTGAAGAAGTTCAGAAGATGGTAGATGTCTCCGATGCACACCATAGCAGTGACCAAAGGGAACTGAGCATTGTGAATGCAAAATACAGCCATTAAAGCCATGGATCACCTCCTTCAACCTCCCTGCAATTTCTTCACAGCCCCAGCATTTTGGAGGTCAGAGTGCTTTACATAACAGTGTCACAGACTGAAGGCAAAAGACCTAAAGGCACTGTTCTGTGGTGCTACAGAAAAGAGTAATCGTTTCAAGATCAGCAGCATCTTCAATGCTTCATGTCCAAGCCAGGGCAATTAAAGCAAGCATGATCCAAAAGCCTGTACTGCTGGAACACAGGCTATCTACGATGACATCTGCTAAGTTTTTAGCAGGTCAGCCAAGCTCCAACAGGCACTGCAGCACAGTTGGGATGGAGCTGGACCACTGCCATAAAAAAAAACCCTGAACAAACCAAAACATGATACCAGATCATCTCTACAAATGATCGTTCCCTGCATTTCCACCACACCTGGGAATTTTCAATTCACAAATAGCCAAAGCTTCGCAGAGGTGTTTTCATAAGGCAAAATCAAGCAGCACCTGTGGCAGATGGTAGGGACTGTGCTTTTCAAAAAGGTGTCTAACATTATAAGGCAGGGACTTCAAGGCTGTACATTTGGATACCACTGCTGGCTCAAGGGGACTTAATACTTTGCAGCCATTTCTTGTATCCTGCCTTTTTTATTTTTCAGGGGGTAATTTAATGTCTCAACACCCTTTAAAGCTCTTCAATTTATCCAGTCCTTGCAAGAAAGAAAAGACAGCAAAAGAACAGAGCATGCCACACGGATCTCCTTACCATTAACATGACAGCGGGAAGGGGGGTATGCCTTCGAATGTGGATCATGGAGAAGAGAGGAGGCCACTGCCCTTCCCTGGAAGCCACAAACAGAGTCCTAGGAAAAGACAGGGAGCCCTGTACATTAACATTCTACATCCACGTTAGAAATGAGACCAGTCACTGGACTGACCTGAGGCATCAAGGCACCCACTCCCTTCTCCAGCACAAGTCTGCTATTCAAGGCTGCAGTTCTGCCTTTAGCTGCACCTTCATAGAAAGTGTGGTTTGGGTTGGAACCCACTCCCCTGCCATGGGAAGGGACAGCTTCCACTGGACCAAGTTGCTCAGAGCTCCACTTTGGGGGCATTTAGAAGAAAACCAAGGCTGAGTTCCCATAGCTCTCCCAAGTCTGGTTAAATGCAGTTCAGAGCCCACCATCAGAACCACTGGCAGTGTCTCCTTGGGTGCCTCATTAGCAGAGACCTTTGGGCATGTCCAAAGTGACCATGAATGAGCTCAGACTAGAAACAAGAGTAAAAAAGTCTCTTGCCATCAAAAAAGGAACTAATCTTTCCAGTGAAAAGGAAGTGGAGGGATCAAAAAGTTCAGTCATTTATAAGAGAAGCTGGTAAGTTTTATGAAAGGGGACTGTCAGCTTTGAAGCCTATATTCTTATATGTACATATATAGAAGAAATAAAGTGCAATCTCCTCAAATGACAGATGATTTCCAATCCTCTTGTCAGCTGTTGGAAAATACAGTTTGTCATAGTGCCAAGACACCAGCTACACACAAAAACAGCTATAAAATGAGAGCAGAGAGTTCTTTGCTTGCATCCCTCCTTAGACTCATGAAAGAGCAATTAGGGAGAAGGCAATCACATCCAATTTTATAAACTTAATATCCTCAAACAAACCATGCCAGAGCATCAGCTGGGCTGAAGCAGGGCCCCAAGCAGCTGGGGCACAAGTGTACAACTGGTTTTATTGCTGTCTCTGTGGCTTTTCAGGCGTGTGGCTGGCAGGCAGCCAGGGAGGCCCCATCAGTGTTTATATGGACTTTCTGCAGTGATTATGTTAATGATGCCAGGATGGCGGGGACAAGGTCAATAGGGGACACGAAGAACCTCTGTGCTGTCCAGAGATTTCTCATCCTCAAAGAAAACCATTATCTAGAGCAGTTAATGGGAAGGATCATCCACACCTGTATTTAATACAGGAATTCAGGGTAGTGGATCAGATAATTCAGTAGCTTTCAGGCAATTAAACATTCCTTTCAGATCAACTGATTTTTCCCTTTACAATCAAAGCTGTGAAGCAGAACCCACGGCAGAGAGTATGCTCAGCTCCACAGGACCAGCACAACATACTTCTTCATAAGGTCTGCCCTTCTCTCCAGTTTCAAGGTTCCCATAAGGACACAGAGTGTGGCAGACAGTGAAGCTGGCAAGTTTATTTTTCCACGGAACAAAGCTTTTCTTATTGCTATAACAAGACTTCTTGAACCTTGACTATTGCTTTAGGAATAGCACTTCCCAGTGACATTTCACTGACTTCAAAGCAAAGTCCTCAAGGGAGAGTTTGCCTACAGAGCCTCACAACAGAGGGACCCCATGCCCTCCAGCAGCACAGCTGGATGAACCCACTGAATGAAGACTCAGTCTCACTGAGCAGCTGCCAACATCAACAAAGCCTTTAGTTCACCAGAAACATTGTCATTTCACTTTAAACTGGGGATTTAAACTGAAGGGTAGGGGAGAAGACAAAAATCTTTGTAACCAGTCCTGGATACCAAAGTCTGGACCTGGTCAGAAATAGAAAAAGTAGACTCTTAGCCAAAAGGGACCATCCTGTAGCTGACAACCTGTGAGTGAAAAGTCTTCTTTTTTCCCACAAGAGTAGCTAAAATGCCACTGTGTGGATGGGCAGTTGCACAGGTTGCTGATGCTTCCCTCTGATTCACTGAGCCAAAAGCATAATAGATCCCTAGGGACATGACCTTGAAAATGTGAAGATTCCTCCATTCATGGTTCCAAAGCAGGATAGCGCGACAAGGACAGGGACCACAGAGATCAAGCTTTTGAAGGCTCGCTGCACAAAGCTCTAGAGGAAGAACAAATGTGACTTTAGGGAATATGTGGTGATCTCTAGGTGACATCAGGGTCAAAAAAAAGGAAAACTTCTTCCATTGAGGGAGTAATATAGAAGTAAATATAGAGAAGTAAATCTCACTTTTTATTCTGTCATCTACAGGTTATTTTTCATTCTCTTTTAGGCACAACAAGAAGAATGTACTGTTGCGCAGTAATCCAGAAAAATTACAAAGCAATAGAGCATTTTATAGGAAAACCACCTCTGAAAGACTTGCCATGCCACAGCATAAGCTGGCCACACTGAGGAGATAACAATAGCAATGACAACTCACCACAGCCACAGCAGGAGAAGCCAGAACATCTTGTGTTCCCAGGACTGTGTAATAGGAGATGTTGGTGAGCATGTACCCCACAATTACTGTGATCACAGACACGATGACAGCCAGGGGGATATTTCTACAAGGAGGGGAACACACACACACAAAGAACAAGCTGCTATCCCTTGTTATGCACAGTCTTACTGCAGATTTTGTCTGGTAGTACAATTGATTGCAGTCAGGTGAACCCACAAACTTATTCCTCCTGTACTGCACTTGGGAAAGCTGCGGGACCCCCGAGGCTGGTAACCCAGGGCAGCTTCCTCCCAGCCTTACCGTTCAGGTTTGACCAACTCTTCACGCACAAAGCTGGTCTGAAACCTGCATGATGGGAAGAGACGGGATGAGAGTCTGAGTCATGCTGAGGGCACCTCTCTGCTGCATGCGACGTGCCCTCCCAGCGCACCTACCAGCCAGAGTATGCGAACATGCCTGCATAGAAAGCCAGGGGGAGCTTATCCAGAACCAGCGACTGTCTGTCAAAAGCATCCTGGAAGTTCTCGGTGTGGCCTGCAGAGGAAATAAACAACGGACACAGAGCAGGACAATGTCAGAGACAGGCTTCCTTCCCTGTAGGACAACATCCTTTGTACCTCTTGCCCAGACCTGAGAAGATTGTGATTTCCTTGGAGTGGGGTATTCAAATTAATTTCATTACTTTAATTTCAGTGCTGTTGCTGATACGTTTACTTTCCTACAGTGACATTAAAAAAAAAAATCTATCCCTTGTCCAGCTATGGTAGGCATTTCAGGAAGGGCAACAACAATAGCTAGTTGTTTCCAACAGACCCTGCTCTGGGAACAGATCATGGAGACAAGGGGATCCACACTGTCCTTTCCTTTCTTTAGGCCCAAAATTAAGTTGTTGGATTGACCCCCATGTTCCATCCCCAGCCCCCTCAGCAGCTGGACACACACTGGTCATTGATGTGGTGCAGCCAGCGAGGCGGCTAATTCAGCTCTCACTGTGCTCTCTCCTGTTCCTGCTGCTGGAGCAATGACCCCAGCCCTGTGCTGGCCAGAGCATGGGAACCAGGCTGGAGGAGGGGATGGGAGCAGGGATCTGCCAGTCCAACCCACCACCACTCACCCACCCACAGGAAGGGACACAGAGGGTGAAGAAAATAAAATTTTCAAACTAGAGGTGTCTCAGATATTTCCCAACTCCCCTATTTTTCCTTCAAGTTCTCTGCTCAAAATAACAAAACAAAACATAACAAAAAAAATCAAAGTCGAGGTTTTCTCTAAATAAAAAAAAATTAAAACAAACAAACAAACAAAGAAACCAAAAAAAAAAAAAACCCCAGAACATTAGGGAAGAGAGAAATGCTGAGAGAAATGCTGAATGGCCTCTCACTTGAGCACAGTCAAGAGGAATTGCATTCCCAACATTTTCAAACCCAAGGTGTGGTTCCAAATCTATGTTCAATTTTCCATAATAAGCTGTCTTTAAGAAGTGAGCTGCTTGCCTAGTTGGGCTTCACCAGGCAAGGTGTGACATGGCATAGAGCATATGGAGAAAGTCAGGCCACTTCTATGGAGGTGCTTGTGCTAGAAGTTCAGTGACGAGATTTGGGCACTTGGATTTGAAATGCTGGCCCAGCCAGTCTCTAATATAAGCCTGAGCTAAAGAGGAGGTAATGGGAGAGGAAAGGACAGAAGTGCAATCAAAAGAAAAAAAGCAGCACAAGGCAGAGGAACCAGGCAAAATTATTTAAAAGCACAAAAGTGAGTTTTAAGCAAAAAAAAAAAAAAAAAAGAAAAAAGCAATCTGAAAATATGTCTGAAGAAAACTAACCCAAAATATAGGAGTGGGCCTACTGAGGTACTTTCTTTATGTTCTAAAATGATGGCTGGTAAGTGATGGTGCATGAAAAGGATTTATTGCCTGCAATGCATTAATGAGCAATTTACAGTCCCCTGTGAGTCACATTAAATACAATCGCTCATACTGGAGTCTCTTGGGGAATTCTCCCTCCAGATGTCACCTGCACTTATCCTCCCCACCAGAGGACGGGTGCCAGGGCTCCAGATTGTCATTTGAAGGCATTCCTAACAATAATGGCTCGGGATTCCTAGCTGCAGGGCAGTCCCTTAGTTCAGAAGCACTGCCAGCCCAGGGGGAGCTTTGCACGTTCAAAGGAGCCAGCTCCAGACATCAGAAAGAAACATGAACACGAAGCCCACTGCCTGTGGTGTTTTCTCTGCAGAAGAAGGTTATAGCATGGAAGAGGGAGCATGCTTCATCCCTTGAGTGGGAATGCCTTGGGCTTTTCTATAAACTGAGGCTTGGATTAAAGCCAATACTCTTGTATTGTTCACAGAAGATACTACTGGTAGGATTTTTCTCCCCCACTCTGCATGCAGGCATGAAATCCTGTACCAAGTTCATGGTAAATTCACTGAATTATCACCCATCTCAATCTGGAGGTAAAAAACATTATCTTACGCCACAGAAGGGTTAGAGATGCCATTACCAGGGCTCAGCTGAGGGCTGATAACCCATTACACAGCTGTGACTGGCACAGGGGATGCTTTCATGTATCCTAAATATCCATCGAATATGTGCTGCTTTGGAAAGATTTCGAGCTGCACTGGAAACAGACAAGTCTGACTCCAAAGACCATCCGCAGAGGAAGGTGCCAGAATGACCCTGAGTAGGATCACACATCCTCTGGCACTAAGACCCACTAAATTTTGGAGAAAGCCCCACTCAGCCAGGTGCATCAGCCCAGTGCAATGTTGCAGCTTGGGCCAGCTATGCCGGTCTCAGGTCCCAGCTAATTCACTCTGGCATATGGACCAAGAAAGCTCCTGCCAGCTGAGTGAGCACCACACTTGTCACTTGGGACTGATAAAAGACATGATGGGGGGCACATCGAGCACCCTCCCTCAGCCATGCAGCAACACCTACCCTGGGCCAGCAGCATCATCCCTGGCACGATGATGAGTGCAAGAGCCAGGAGCTTGACAACAGAGAGAGCCGTCTGCAGCCGCGCACTCCAGGTGACGCTCCAGGAATTGAGGGTGAGGACCATGTCTGGAGAGAAAACAACACTGCTATAGCTGCAGCCTGTGCTCAACAGAGCACACAGAGGAAAAGAAATACAGCAGCTCTCCCTGCCCTAGGGATGCTGGGGAAAGGCTACATCTTTATGCCTTACAGAGGATACCTGGGGTGAGAGACATCAGAAAACACCGGTGTGGTCCAACACAGAGTGTTTAAAGAGGGAGCTGACTTATGCTCCTAAAAGGGAGCAGGAACCTGGTTCCTGCTGCGTGATCCACACCTGCCTGCGGAAAAGATGTGGGGCATCTCAGCAGCCCACTTCACAGCATTCCCTGTGCCAGTCCACTCCAGTCTGGGGTGGGCAGGACAGATTCATGGGCCAGATGCACCAGGGGAGGAATCCAAAGCCTCAAACCTTACATCCATAAGTCATGCGGCGTTTGCCCAGTTACACATGGAGAGTTTCTGCTCCCACACCTAGCAAAATCCCCCTACCTAGGGCTCCAGCTGGTCAACAGGGAGGCCCATTCCCCTTCCTAGAGAATACAGTGGCCCAACACCTTCACCTTGAATCAAAATATTTTGGTTAGCTGAGGAGGTAAAACAGGACCCTTATCCCACAGTTGTCCCAGGAAATAACACCCCATAAGTGCTCCTAGTCCAGGGCAGAGGCCAGGATGAACAATTCCATAAGTGTTAGTACTTACAGTAGCCCAGAAGAGATACGAGCTTCACTGCAGGGACAGGGGCAGCACAGGGGGCGAAAAACGGCTCCAGCATGTAGCGTCCAAATGCCAGGGCAACCACTGCACTGTTGGCAGGCCTGGAGTGGAGGAACCAAGCACAAACTGCTCTGAGGATGGCTGAAAACATGGCATGAGGTAAAACTGCACAAAACTTGGGAGGGGGAGCAAGTTTCCCCATCTGGCTTAATCCTCTCACCCATGCAGATGGTGAATTCCTATCGAGTTTTTCTCATAGGTTTTTCTCAGTAAATCGGTTAAAAACCACATGCTGAAAAATGATTAATTTCCAACTTGAAAGCAAAAGTTGAGATTAATAGTGCTGAGCAATGCAAGTGTGATTCATATGTTCTGCTTCATCTAAGCTTACATGAAGGATACAGGTTATTGAGAGGTGAGGACTTCCTTTTTAACATTGAAGAAGAAGTAGTTCACAATTTTATGAATTATTTAACTTGGGGCTAAGCCAGGAAGTTTTCTCCACTTTCTGAATCTGCAGAAACCAAAAATGTTTCACACTGAAAACAGAAGATCTGAAATAAATCTAGTATCTATTGCCAGTCTATGAAATACACCCCAGGTCTTGAGGGATATGAGCTGCCAGGGGAGAAAAGAGATATTCTTCAAGTACAGAACACATTTAACATTTGTTACTATTTCCACATTGCATCTTCTTCCTTTTATCACTGAAAAACCTTCAAAAATCGTTCAGCTTGTTTCTACTCTTTCCTTTACAAACTGCCTGGACTATTACCTGGTGCCATAACTTCTGGTATTTTAAATTATCACTGCATCCAGGAAAAGGCAAGCAAACCAAATCTCTTACCTGATAGCAAAAAACTCTGCCCACAGGAATAAGAAGCTTGGCAGAGGCCCTAGCGTCTCCAAAATGTAGATATAATGTCCTCCGGACTTGGTGATTCTTGTTCCAAGCTCTGCATAACACAAGGCACCTGGAAAAGTTCAGGTAGAAATGTACCAAGTAAATAATCCCAGGGACATTCCCTTTTCTGTGTGATTTTTCAGGGACTGAACAAATCCACTTAAAATAAGTAGTGAATGAGAGGCAGAAAAAGAGGTTTAACAGAACCACTTTTCCCTATTTTTGTGCCCTACTGTGGTTTGAAGTAAGTTTTGGAGTAATTAGCTTACCTGTCAGGTGGAAAGAAATTCTCTATTTTGTGTTTCATGTTACAACATTTCCATGGAAGCTCAGAAGAAGGGTGTGTGATAGAAATGCTGCACAGAGCTACAAGAGGTTTCCTTTGAAAGATACCCTAGATTTTTGCTTCTCCTCACAGTTAGACTAGTGAAATGCTGCTTACAAAGCAGCTACAGCAGCTCAGCCACAAGCCATAGCTGAACTGGTCATTCCACTCGTGTTTATGATCCCAGGTCACATTTTTGTGTCCTTATCTTGCATCTTCACATAAATTCCTTCCCACTTTTGCATCCAGTAGTGACATGGCCATGCCTCCAAGTCCCATGGCAATCATGTCATATTCAGGTCATGCAGGATGGTGACAACCTCAATGTTTCCTGCCTCCCTGTTGGAAAATTTGTACAGAATTCCTGTTCAAAGCATCAAATATAGGCAGACAACTCATCTCGTTTATTCTAGTGCATCCCTTTAAATGCTTCAAGCATGCATATAAGTGTGTTGCTGAACTCACACAATGGGACTTGTATATATACCCCACTTGAAAGAGAAAAAAAGCATAAAAGAAAGCAGGCCTTTTGAATATACTGCAAAAAAAAGTGTCAGAGAAATGATCTGGGGAGGTCATCAAGCTGACAAAAGGGAGGAACAAACCAACAAATCCAGGTACAAAATGCCATCACTTGATAAAGGGGCTCCCAGGGCCCTTCCAGCAGAGTGTATCAAAGGATGCTGTAGAGGGAGAAACCTTTGCAAGTGCAGAGCTTGGCTATGTGATTAGCACATACATTATAATTTACTGCTCTGCTTGGTTAAAAGAAACACCATGTTCGCATTATATTGTCAACTTTTCTTTAAGCAGAAGTGTGTCATTCACCAAAAACCACACAGAGGTTGCAATGTGAAATATTGGTACACATATGCTAAGAGCAAGAACAACTTGTTTCCTCATTAACAACTGAATGTCTCAATTTCTAGACTTGCATGTACATGGGACAGTGTCAAAGTGGGGTTTTTTGGCATGGAGTATTTCTCCTTTCCTGGCGCTTTGTGGGTTTGCTTGTTTTGTTTTTTGTTTATTTGTTAGCATTTTGTTTGTTTGTTTTTGTTGGGGTTTCGTTTGTTTGGTTTTAGTAAGTTACAACAGAAGAAGAATGTTAAAGTCACCCACTGAAATAAGTATCAGATTTCTCTCCTGGGCTGGGAGAACCTGCAGTTGTCCTGATAGCACCTTTAGAGGGTTTCTGAGATGGTGACTTCATACAGCCAGTGAAAGAAACTAAAAGGCATGTGTTTTATCCGCTGTAACTTACAAGAGCTATGTTATTTCCAAACAACTAGAATGAAACTGTCATCAAAATTACAACCCTTTGTGAGAAAAACTGGTATTAAATGACAGAGATCAAGCCAATAGTAACACACAGAAAAAGTGGCAGCATCAGACATACCCACACCATCTCTCACAGACACCCAACACCCAGCCTGGGCTGGTGCATAGCTTACGGCTCCCCAGGCATTCTGCTCCAGCTATTCTCTCTGACAGAAAGGGGGTCCCACGTGGCATATCGGGCCTCTCCCTTTCTACTCTCTTCTCAGTGTCTGTGACAAGCACAGCACAGCCCTCAGATTCACTTCAAGTGCTCATATCTCCTTTCCACCTTACAGGAGGAGTCCTCTCATTCTCTCACAGCTTTCCTGACAGAGACCATGCTGTCTCCATTTGCAGTCACTGTCACTCCCCTGCCCTGGACTTGTACATGAATTGATATTCATAGACCATAAGTACTGGAAGTTTGTCCATTCCCCCAGGGAAATAATTTGAACTAAAAACTCCTAGTAACCTTCCCCTGACTTCTTAAACCTTAGTTGTAGTAGGAACCAGGAATTTTGGGTTTATTCATCTCCCAACTTTCTAAACATAAAAATGTGCAGGCTCCCCCCACCTCCCAGATGGTTAAGCAAAGGCTGCCAAAGCTCAGCACTCACCAAACATGGAGAGAAGCCCACAGGAAAACCAGACAACCAGGGAGAATCCGACGCTGCCGGAGTTTTTCAGTACTCCTTTGGGGGAAATGAAGATGCCACTGCCAACCATGCTGCCAATGAGCAGCGAGAAAGCCCGCAGCAAAGTGATCTTTTTCCTCAGGAAGACAGCTTCTTCTTTCTTGTCTTTCCCCATGGCTTTCTTGCAATCACTGGGGAAGGTCATGCATTCAGGAGCTACAGTCCCCCAAGTGTCCTCAAGGCTCACCTGTAAGACAAGGAGTTAGGGATTCAAGGATCTTCTTTTCTGGACAATTTTTTTTTTCAATAACCAAACAAGAGCTGTTGAATCTGCTCTCCTCAGCTACCAGCCAAACCACAGGTACGTAGAACACCCTTGGTATCATCTCTCTCATCAGTACAGCTCCCAAGAGACACTTAAAGTGGTTTCTGCTTCTTCTTCCAGGCAGCACAGAGAGTTACAGGTTGCATGCCAGCCACACCTCAGGATGATTCCCAAATTTGACTTTGAGTAATGTCAGATTGCCCAGACTGGAACTGGCCAGCTTAGGGTTAATTTAATGGGATCTAATACGGAGATACATTGATTTCAGCTCACTGGCAAAGAAGAGATTTAAAGTTGCAAACCTAACAATCAATACCTTGAGAATCTCTGAGGTTAGAAAAACATTAAGCTGCATTAGTTGGTGCACTGAGAGGATTTAAGATTTTTTAACTTCCTCTCCACCCTTGCTGAATGAATTAGCCCTGATTTTCTCACTAGAGCTCCATTTTATCAGTGTTTCTTAATATAGTGTCAAGCTTTTTTAATTTCAAAGTATTGAAGAGTCAGGAATAAGCACTGTTTGCAATTGTAAGACAGAGCTTAGTCATTACTAACAGACATGCCATGTCTTCTATTAATATAAAACATTCCTTGGTAATAACAGCAGCAGTGAAGTTTTTCCTAGAAAAGAAGGAACTTCAGACACTTCAGGAATCACAAGTTGATCCCGATTTAGTTCTCACAAACTGCAGCAACCTCCCACTTCCCCTCCTTGTCTCTCCTGTCTCTTTCTATCACCCCTAAATTGGCAACTTCACCAAGAAACTCACCTTTTGCTTAGGTAGGTAAGACAAATTCGGGTCAGTTACTACAGCCTAATTTGCTGTAGCAAACCTGCCTGTATTTTTTCTAATAGCAAGGTAGATGCTTTACACGAGTAATTATCCCTGGTAGAGCAGGCAAGACAGGTCTGGAGTAGATGATTTGTCCAGCCTCCCACGACACATCCCCAACAATGCTCACGCACCCAGCTTCAGTGATTTGTTTTTTCATTATTCTAACACTGTAAATTGCATTATGGTGAATATTAGCCCCATGGCTGTATATTATTGCAAAGTTACACTTTACATGAGACCCTATTTTATGGTTTTTTTAAATAATTTAGTAATTGCAGTGGTGTGTCCACAAGGAGACAGTGGTCACCTCTAGAAGCAGACCTAAGCAGCCAGAAGTTGCGTTCTTGGTAGAGAGATAAAAATGTTCCCCTAACTTTGAGGGGACAATTCTTGTTACCACTCACTTACTTTGTTGCATAGCCTGTGTAAACTCAGTGTAATCAAGGTCTTTTCTCCCCTATCCCAGCTCTTTTCCCACCTGGAAGCTGTTGGGAAGAGGCAGGATAATCACTTTCTCTGCACACATATGACAAGCACATGCAGAAAGCTCCTTCTCCTGCCAGCAGCATGAGCTGGTTTCTCTGAGATTGTGCCAAGCCTGCACTAGCATCTTCTCAACCAAAGCAGCCAAGTTTAGTTATTAAACCTCTAATGAGTCCCATAGGACTCTTCAGGGCTCACATGGGTCACATCAGCTTGGTCTTGTCCCACAGAGCTGCTCCTCAGAGTCCCAAAACCTCACAGGGCTGCTGGAGACGGTGGCTCTGGAAGAGCAGGGACAGACCCCTGGGAGCCTCTCAACCCCTCAGCTGCAGCTGCCTCAGACACCAATTAATTAATTACCTTAACGTGAAATACCAATATCGTCTGGTATTTCTCAGCTGGAATGAGACCCGCACAGCATTCATTTGCAGGGGTGAAACACAGAGCCTCACCAAACTGAAACTAAATTGAATGGAGATGCTGTGCACAGCTGTGTCTAAAGCACCATTCAGAGATAATTAAAAGTGCACTTATCTGTTTGGCTGGGTTTTAAACAAAGCAGGTGCATTTATAATCCATCAGACTCCCATTTCTTCCTGGGATCCCGAAGCCACAGAAGACAGCGTCTCTTTGCAGGCTCTGAAATTACACAGAGAGAGCAGGGGAGGAACAAAAAAAAGGAGAGATCAAATCAAATTTACAGACCAGGTTAATGATCCAAAGTAAACACCAAACTCTGTACTTCTGTCCCCATGCTTTTTTAAAATTTATTTTAATACTACTGCTGTGCAAAAGTATGTGGAGATAAAACAATCCAGTCCAGTAAATTTGAGAAACATGAAACTTATGAGTACTTGTTCCTGAAGTGGTTGAAGGAGAAGGAAAAAAGGTGGAAAAGGGAAAAAGTATAAAGAGTAATAGTAAGCTATTAAATAGAACTTCAAAGAGTCACCTAGCAGAGCCTACAGCCCAGAGAGACCATTCCTGCCTGCTCTGCTTTCCAGCTAAATTCCAGCACCAGGCACATTAAAATTCAAGGATGTTAATCCTTGTGGCAATGCTTAAGAATATTCACAATGTGCTTAGCACAAAGGAAACGGGCAAAGCTGCTTTTTGTTCACCTCTTTGACTTAAATAGGCTGAAATCCTTCTTGTCCCAAAATGCAATACCTTTACATGAGAGAGATCATCAGTCAGCAGGGCTGGAGAAAAACACTACTCAAACCTATTTCACAACTTATCACATATACTGGATCTTTCCTTCCTCGTTCTTCATTTACACTGATTTTATTGTTGGTTTGGGTTTTTTTAGCTGTTAATCTTACCTTACAAGCACTGGAGCATAGGTGGAGAGGGAGGAGACAGGCGTAAAGAGAGAATCATGTCTGTTACTCGTAGTGGTGTCTAGAAGCCCCAGCCAAGAGCAGGACCCACTGTGCTCAGCACAGAGGCAGAGTGAATGTTACTCTAAAGAAAAGCTAGTGAGATAAACAAGCAAGCTGGAAAAGGAGAGGAGGGAGACAGCATCATTCTCAGCTGGGAGCTGAGACCTAGAACAAGTGACCTTTCTCCTCCTATCACACAGGGAGTGGGTGGCATCCCCAGGAAAAGAGACTGTACCTCCAGAGTCCCACTTCAGTGACTTACCCCCTAAAAAACACCCCAGCTACTAGGGAGTATTCCTAAATATTTACAGCTGTATTCTCTTTGTGTCCTCAATCAATATCATATGGCCAAGAACAGGTTAACCTCTTCCTTTTCGTACTGCAAAAGATGCAGGCGTCAAACTATTCCTTGCAGTCTCACTATTTTTTTCTTCTCTGGTGCCAAAAATGTCACTCCAATTCAACATCTACCGCAAGGCACAGAATCTAACTAAATAAAATCAGCAGTGAATGGGAACTTTTTTATTCATGCATGAAAGTAACATAAATAAGCTTTAATGAGGCTGGTGGTGGTCTGTTCTGGGAACACAGTCAGAAAATCTACTTAGGAGACCTGAGAGATGTTTGTTTATAGACCAAAATGAACACAAGAAACAGGCTGAAAGGACAAGACCTGCAGCCCAACTTCTTTTCTGTGTTCTACAGCTGGTTTGCCACCCTGCAGAAGAAACTAAAAGGGACAGTAATTAATAAATCAGTCTCAGGCTTGCAGCCCCAGATGTAGTAATAAATCCATGCAATTGCCTTGGGTGTAAATGTAAAAATAATTTCCATTGGTTTCTCAGAGTTTCACAAATATCACCTTATGAATTGTCTATCAAAAGACTACTATTTCCTCACATTTCTGCCTTAATGATTTTTTTTTTTTTTTTGCCTCGATAGCAAAATTGCTCTTGGCTCAGGTCACAGCACTTCTATCATCTCATTTAGGCATTTCCAGTTGTCCTTCAGACAGGAGTAACTTTTCTGGAAAACAGGATGATGGTATGGTGAGTCTGGACCTCTTGATGACATGAGGATGACCTTTTAACTGAGAACTTAAAAGAGTTGAATAAACTCTTTGGCTAAAAATTGGACTATATCAAGACCAAGGTTTTCAAGCAGCTCTAAATTCCTGTTGGCTTGAGAGTTCCTTCCTACCAGGATTTATATTCTACACCAAGGTCAAAATTCTTCATTATGACCAGTCTGCCAGAGCAGACATTACAAATGGAGATGTTTTATAACTGTAGTGCTGATTGATTTCCAGGATGCATGGATCATGCAACATTATCTCACTTTTCTAGGTATCCCATTATAACTCTCCATTTAGCTGCCACAAGGAACTTGCACTTCTGTGTATCCAGGACTGATTTCCCATTAATGTTGTTGTGCAGGAACACTGGCCCTATCATGAGTATTTCTTCCTCACATGTTGCCAATGACACCCAAAAAACAAATCTAGAAAGATGCACACCTGATTAAAAAAGACTCCAGTCTTTTTCTACAGCACCAGCTATTAAAGACTGTCAGAAAAGTGCACCAGCATCCCTGTATGATGAACTAACATGATTCCTCTTTCTTACAAGCGGGATCAGGGAATACCCAAGGCACTTGCCTCCCAGCCCATCAGATCCAAAGGAGCAACAACACCCACAGTACCAGGCACTGGAGCACATGAATACTAGGAAAACAAAGAAACAAAACACTTTACAAGAGACTGTCTCACATAGTTGTGTTTCCTGAGGCCATCTTGGCTCCAGATTATGTCTAGTGGGGCACAGTGCAGGGAAGTGTCCTCAGAGCTTTGTTTTTTCATGGACAATCCTCCAACTTGCAAGCTGTTTTCACTTTCCAGATGAGAGCCCCTCCCTGGAACAAGACAATTTGTCCCATTCAAAACTGTTTTCTTAGCTGCATAAGACAGAACACAAACAAAAATAAATCTAAACATTTCTAGCAGAAGACACCCAGCAAAGAAGTCTAATGTTGTAGTAAAGTACAACCAACTCCCCAAATGAGAATTCTCCTCAAGCACTTCAAATAAAAAATAAAACAAACAAACAAACAAACCCAAAACAATATAGAGAAACATCCCCCCTCATTCCAATGGTTTGTGGCACTGCATCAGTGCTGAAGTCTCAGAGTTTGTCTGCCTTGGACCTGGACTGGAGCAGTGCCAGTGCTCAACAGCTCTTGCTCCTGCAGAGAAAATTCCTCCACAAACCAGGCCTTTGTTTTACCTTAGACCTTGGCTGAGGGCTATAAAGGACACTGCTTCTTAGCCACTTCTTGGTGACTTAAAATAAAACAAATTTGAGAGATTCAGGCTGCTCTGTGGGAGCTCTTACTCATCCCTGGGGCTATTGCTCTGCAGGGCTGCTATGGTGGGGTCTTTATCAAGGCCAGTATTCCCATCAGCAATAGGCCAATGGCACCATCATCCAGAACCAGGCAGTGCTTTAGAACTGCAGACTAATCCCTAAGCCTCTCCATAAATATTCTGCAAGAACGAGACACATTTCCTAAATGAAGGAAAATGCCAAAATGGCCAGGCTCATCACCAGCTTTCCTTACAAAGAGGTAATTTCTCACTAATACCAGCTATTTTTTCCTGCTATAGAGACCCTCTCCTAGTGAAACTCCTGCTGGAGTCAGAAGAAATCCTCTGCTGCTTTTGCTGTTGTCAGATGGTGGGCCCCATGGATGGAGGTTCCTGATCTACCCTGCTTTAACCATCTGGAATAGAATCCTTTGAGAGCTGACTGAAGTAATAAAATTTGTCTTTCTGTATTGCTTCATATATTACATTAGTTTCCCCCTTAAATTCACTGCAGTGCTGATGATTTATCACCTCAGGCCTCCAGTTCCCCTCAGACTTGACCTCAGTGCCTGGGTTTGCTCCTTCTCTTCCCACCTTCAAGAAATTCAAAAGAAAATTTAAACAATGAGAAACAACAACCTTTTACACCTGCATTAGTCACTCACTTTGATTGCTACTCACAGTCTAATCCACAGTTAAACCTCAGTGTTTTTTGCTAAATCACCCACTCTGGCACCCGACTCACACACAGCCCAACCTCTCCCTTGAATATACCTCTGAGTGGGGGGAGTCTCTCCTTTTGGCCTTTCTGCTCAGCTGTTACTCATTTAATAAAATATAAGCCAAACATATAATTATCCTGGAAAGAACATGTTGCCTTGTTAGGCCTTTTTGGCTCTTATCCAGCAATTTTCAGGCAATGGGGATTTATATTTTACTGCACAAAGTTTCAGATTAATTCCTTACCATTTTCCAGGCCTCTGATGGAAGGAAGGGGAAGAAGAAGGGTTTTCTCTGACCTCTACCTCACCCCCCATGAGACAGCACAGGAACACACGTCCTGGTCTGTCTTGGGTAACAGGGAGCAATGACTTGTAAAAAGACAGCATATGTCTTTTTATATAATATTGGCACCATGTCATTTCAGGCAGTGCAGTGCCTGCCAGCTTCCCAGAGCCAGAGGGATGGCACCACAAACTAATCAAACACCTACCTCATGTTTTTGCAGGTAACATACAGGCCACCCCCCATTTTCACTTGTATTTAGTGAGAATCAGATTCTAGGAAAAAGCATGTCAACAAAACCAGATCAACATGCTCACTCGGAAGGTTAAGTCAACACAAGGCCATGTTTATTCAATTTTAATGTAAGTACAGTCATGAAAGTATCTGCTGGGAAGGATCTCTGGGTGCCTCTGGCCCTGTCTCCCATAAGAAGCAGGATTGTTGCCAGCACTAGCTTGGATCATCCCTTGCTTTGTCTAGCCAAGTCTTAAACCCCCTCCAGAGTCCCTGACCTCTCTTGGCAACCTGTTCCAGTGCTGCACCACCGTCCTGTGTAGAAGCTTTTCCCAAAGGCCACTCAGAACATCCCAACCACTGCTTGTGGCTGTTATCCACAGCCATGTCATGTATCACTCCAGAGGCTTCAAGGAGCTCACCCTCATAGATCAGCTCATAGCAGCCTTTGCTCATGATCCTTGCCACTCTTCCCTCTCCAGCAGCCAGGGCTCTACCTGCCCCCAGAGATTCACTTCTCTTTGGGTTTTTGAGTCTGTGGACTCAAAACTGCAGCAAGTTGTGGTGGCTTAAGTGCAGAGAGCTACAGGAAATGAAAGGCACCAAATGGATGTTCCCCTCCAATCTGGAGGCTCCAGCATGTCTCTGGTGTCCCCTGAGCCCCACACTGAAATGACCTTCAGCCTTGGAAACTCTATTTTTAGTGCTTTTATTTTTTTTCCCTCCCTCTCCTTTTTCCATCCTGGACTTTGAAGCTCCCTATGATCTTGTCCGCATGATTGCATCATTCATGGCAGGTAAGGTCAGCATGAATAGAAGGAAGTAAAAACAGCACTTCACACAGCATGCCAGCAGCTGGGACAACCTGCAGCCAGCAGAGGTTATGGACCCAGTCAGGCCTAATAAAGACCTGCATCAGTGGAGGGGCAGGAACTACAATTGGGATTATTCATGTTGAAACAGAGGTCACTACATCTCCTGCTTCAGAGGCAAATCAGAGCCCTGCAGGGTGTCTCAGGAGGAGGTTTCCTTTGTGCAGAGTACTGAGCCAGGGCAGCCCAGCAAGGCTCTACTGCACGCTGCACAAAGGAGGAAATATTGTGTGTTTTCTGTCCCTTGTCACTGTAGCTCAGCACAGATGCACAATATGCATGGAGACAGGAAGGGAGGACTTCCCCTTACAGGACTCGGCTGTAGCCCTGTAAGGCACTTCAGCTCCCCTCCTGGATGCCTTAATACCAGCCAGTGCATCTCTAGCTCCTGGCATGTCCACATGGCTCCATCCTGGGAGTCCTTGCTGGGCAGGTACCAGCAGTTCAAACCTCTGCTTGTTTCTGTCCCCAGCTGACTTGCCATGTGAGACAAGGAGAACAAGGGGATTGTTCAGGGCAGCTACTGCTCACCTTGTCCTCACCTGGGACAAGGAAACCCTCTGCCTGAGGAAGATCACTGCTCTGGCAGGGCTGCAGCACTGTCAGCAGTGCTGGCTGCCTCGTGGGACACCCTCTCCATGGCATCAGTGCTTTGTGAGAGGTACCTCATATGCAAGTGAGAACATTGGAAAACTCAGGACATCTGTACAAATTCCAGACTGATGTAGCTGCTAAAATGTAATTATGAAAAATATTAGCCATTGAATTGAGACATTACAAAACATCTAAGGAGAAAGAAAATAAAATAGCATGCTGTGATTGATGTAAGCCCATAACAGCCTCCACATGTCACTGGGACCAGCACAGTCTGCACCAGCTGAGGCACTCCTTCCACAGATGGAAAAAACACTTCCAAGGGGAGGAACTACACATCTGGGGCTAAGCCCTTGTTCCCTGTCACACTGCTGGTGAACATGTGGGCTTCCATTGCCACACAAAGATGGGTTTTCAAGGGCACAAGGCCTCTGGCCATGGTTTGGGCTTCTGCACTTGTCAAATCTTGGGACTGAAACAATCAGCTGGGATGAGTTAACTAGATGTCAGGAATACTCCTCAGCCCTGTTCAGAATTGGACCTCTGGGCCAACAAGAGTGTTTGCTTTCAATCAGCAGATGCTGAGCATCCCCAGTGTTCACCACCACTACCAGGAGCTGCCAGTCCCCGCCAGCCACTTTCCACCCCACTGCAGCCTCTGATAACAGCTGACCTGGACATTTGGTGCTGAGCTCTGGAGAGATCCAGGGACAAAGAGGGAGGTGGTGGTCAGTGTTGCTCCCCGGACCCACCAAAATGGCCAAGGTTGTCAAACAATCACCCTCTCCTTTCCCAGTGTCTCTTTGGCTGCTCCCAACAGGCATCCTAATATCAGCTTGGTGAAAAAAGCCGGGGAAAAGTTACCATTCCAGATCAAACAGCTCAGATCCAAGTCCCAAGTCAATGGGTCGTGCATTATGCAACTGTACTCACATGCAAAACACATCTAGCCTCTTGCTGTACTTTCATACAGCACATCCAGAAAGATGCAACATATCCTGCATATCAGTGGAGACAAGACAGTAGGAGCAGCATTAAGAGATTATCCCACATGCATCCAACTGTTTCTACTTAACACATGGCTACTCGGCAGCAGGTACAGAGGATACCAAATCACTAAGTTCTGGCAATCCCTGTAACTCTTTCATCCCTCCCCAGCCACCTAGTGCTCTTTTAGGTGAAGAAAAGTTGAAGGAAAAGGTTTCTTGGGGTTTTTTTTCCCTTTCTCCCCCACACTGTTTTTGTTTTACGCTGAGAAATGTAATTTAAAAAGATGCCAGCAGAATGCTATGGACATGTAGCTGATGGAGAAGCAAGCCATAATTTCAGTCCTAAGACGTGGGGAAGCTAACTAGTCTTTCCAAAGATTTCAGCAAGCTTCAGGTAAAGACCTCCAGGGTAAGAAAGCAAAGAAAACACAAACCCTTGCACTTTGATCACACCCGCAGGCAGTGAGAGCTTGGAATCCTCGAGGCGAAGCCTTTGGATGTGCCCTGTCCCTAGGGCCCTGTCCCCCCATGCCATGCGAGGGTGGAGCAAGCCAGCAAGTCCATCCAGCAGTGACTGCTCCCACCCAAGTAGGATGCCTGCAGATGGTTTTTTCCAGGAGGCCTTGGAGACAGCTTGAGGATTTTGCTGCTGAATCAGGCTTTCTGCAGCACAGGCAGAGACCCCGCTGCTGGCACCGAGCCCTGCAGCTGCACAAGGCCTGGCACACGCCACCCACACGGGCAGCCCTGGGGTGACGTGGGCCGGCCGCTCGCTCGCTTCAATGGCATCACTGCAGGCTTGCATCCCTCTGGGTAGGAAAAGCTAAAAAAGAGGCACTGTAGGACAAATCACAGGAAACATAGCCCTTTCTGGGACAGAAACGACTTGTTGTACAGCACACGCCAAAGACACTGGAACACAGAGGAGGGGTGTAGATTTGGCACTTGAGTGCAAACACTATGTCCATGCTGTGCCACGTCACTGGCTGCCTTAGCCTTAAATATTTTGGTTTTTCATCTAAGAGTATATGTTCTGAAATATGTAATTGTCAGGCTTTTCTGGAAGCTCTTCAAATGCAGAATGCCTTGGTTCTTCCTCCCAGACAGCTTCCACCTGCAGGGAAAGACAGCCTTGTCACTAAAAGCCTCATTTTCAGCTGCCACAAACTGCTTATTTCTGCAAAGCAAGCAGCCAGGGCCATTTTTCTTCCTGCTTTGCTGTAGGTTCTTGAGAGCAAGACATTCTTGAGCATGAAGGCAGCACAGATCTTGGCCAAGCTCTGTGCATGCTGCAGCAATGCATATGTGTACATTCTCCTACCTTCTTTTGCTCTGGAGGAAGTTGTCTTAAAAAGGACTTAGGACAAGCACAGATACAATGCCACCCCCACCCAGGTTTTGGTGTCTCCTGAAAAGCCCAGAGCCCGTGCGCACCAGCTCGGGTGTTTCATGTCTGCCTCACAGGAACGTTGTGGGGAGGGGCAGGACCTGTGGAACTTTGTGGCGGCATTTTCATTTGCTGTGTTTCCAGAGCAGCTCCTCTCTTTTGGCAGATGGCAGGAGTGAGTAGGTAAAGCTGCTTCTGTGGGAGACACTCCCTCTCAAGTGTCTCACTCCAACTGGCAAAGGCAGGGGGGACGCAAGTAAGAGCAGCAGCTCTGGAAAGGGAATCAACAGGGGAGACCACAGAAAGACAGGGGAATTAGAGATTAAAACATCAGATTGAAAAGGAACAATAAATCCCTGTTGGGAAATATAACTGGGGGGTAGAGCAGGAGCAGAATGCAGCTCAGTAATGAGGCAGATGGCGTTTTTCTTTGGGATCTGCAAATCCATTTGGGCTTTCTAACAGACAAAGATGCCACACTATCCAGAAATCAGCTTGATACGTGACCTGCCTCCCCTCTGCTTTCAGCAGCAATAGCTGCTGGAACGAGCAGCCCTGATCCAGCAGCTCTGGCTGAGGCCAGACTACTCTCACAGCCGAGTCCCTGCAGCACCCCTGCTCTGCTTGGGCCACAAAGACAAGGTGACAGCCGGGCTCAGCGTCACAGGCAACGCCCCAGACATGAGGGGCTCTCTAGAACCATTAAGGGCTGAGGGCACCTGGCAAAACACCGTCTTGCTGCAAGGCCCAGTACCAAGACTGTGGCTCCTCCATCAGGCAGGATGGCTCCAGCCACGTGGCTTGTATCTGTAAGGGCTGCAGGCTGCAATGTAGAGCATTCCAGGATATGACACCCTTGGAGCAGGGCTGTTTCTACCAGCCATCAGCACTCGTGTTCTGGCAGTACCAAGGCATTCCTGCAAAACACTCTCAGGGAAGGAGAGGGAGGAAAAACAGCAAGCTGCAGATGCTCACATCTAGCCCCCACCCCTCAGTTCCCTGTAATTCATTAGGCAAATAATACACAGGGTCAATAGCATCAGCCTCTTTCCTGGAAATGAAATAACTACAGCCAACTCTCAGGTTGCCAGGCTGGGGACTCAGGGGTGCAGCACATGTCCCGGCTCTGCAGTCAGCTTCTTTTGGTGTCTTTAGAACAGCATTGCTTCCATGTCTCTCCTTTGCTGGGGTTTGGGTAGCACATGTGTGTGAAAGATGGGGCAAGAGCTCCCACCTACACACTCAGTTTCCTCATAGAAGCCTTGGCAGAAGTGCTCAGAGTACATGGGTATCAAGTGGTGCATCAGCCCTTTGAAATGCACGCTTCCAAGGTGACATGGGCTGTCCTTGACTAGCAGTCTGCTCACACCATAGGTAGGGGGAGAGGTACAGATCTCACCTGTACCTGAGGTACAGCATTTACAACGTTCCTTCTGATGCAAAAGAGTCGAGACTGTGCCACATGCAACAATTGTAGAGTGGTATTGTGTTACCACTGTGCTTGGAAATGCACAAATGTCTTACCTCCTCCTTGGCTGCACATCCACTATGTGTTACCACCAGTTTTTCATGGACCATCAGATTTGGTTCTTGCATTTTCCTCTCTTGTACAAGTTTTCATCATGCTTTGGGCTCAAGCTCTCCAACTCTTCACAACCCGCCCTCTGGCCCTTTATTTCAGGCTGTTTGCGTACAGAGGGTGCTGTACTTCTGGCTGGAGCTGGCATTGCACACAGCATTAAGAAAAAAACCCATCTCTAAGTCTGCACGGTTAGGACATTTTCTGAAAAGTAACAACAAGTAGGCAGTCATGGTTTAAAATGTATTTCTGACCTTCAGTCACTAAGGTGCTCTGCTTTATCAGTCTGGCTTGCAAAGGACTGAGTACCAGCCCTTGTGCTTTGTGATTTTTGATTTTCCTGCCTTGTATGGAAAGATGCTGCAAAACACCTCTCTGTCCAAACTTTAAAAACAAACAAACAAACAAACAACAAAAAACCCCCCCACAAATCAACCAAACCCACCCCCCCCAAAAAAAAACCCCAAAAAACCAAAAAACCAAAACCCCACCAAACTAAAAAATTGTGCTCCAGTCATAGAAACGCCATGCAAATAAATCCCCATGAGCTGATTTTTTCCAGGGAGGTTCCTTACCTCTAAGGCTGCTGATAGAAGGTCAATATTTAACAGAACAGATGCCACAGAGATACACTTCTGTTTCTGGAAATAAACCTGAAGGCCATATTGGACACGCTATCATATCCCCAACATGACAAACTAAGCACATGGCCCCAAGGACAGCCATAACTGGATCTCAGAAAGCTGGCTGGGTTTATCTGCAGACTGGTGAGGAGACATGAGCGAGAATAACTCAGTAAGTTGCAGTTCTGAAAAACTATAGTAATTCCAGGGTCTACAGTCATCCAAAAGACACTGCAAAACCCAAGGGACAAGTCCAACATGAACTTTCTGCAAGTCCTTTCAGTCAGGAAAACAAGCTACAGAGCAGAGGTTTTTCATAATTTAAAGTAGCAATGAAGGGCCTTCAGTGGTAATAATTCCTCAGCCCAGCTGAACAACACATGGCTTTCTAGAACTGTTGAGGCATGGCATATGTATATTGCCTGGGAACCATCTTTTTTCTTCTCTTCTTTTGAATTTCCTCCAATCTTTTCATTTTAGTGACAAATAGATTGCAAGATGGATCCCAGTAAAGAGATACTTGAAGTTTTTCTTTCTTTCCTCTGACACTCAGCACTCACTTTAACCAACAACCACAAACATGCAGAAAAGATAGCATTGGATTCTCATCTGTGCTTCCTCAAGGAAAGAATGCCTAAAAATTGATGATGGGTCTAAAATCCTTCTGAATGTTTTACTGCATGCACAAACCCCTATGGAGCAAAGTAGGCTAGGGGAACTGTCAGGCAACCTGGAGCAGGAAAGCTGCAGGGAAGATCAAAGAACCAAGTAAAAAATGAAAGGTTGTAACACATTACACAAGGAAACTTAGCAGGAAGATGCATTTGCTCTGCCTTCACATGGGTATCTTCAACCACTGACACAACAATCAGGACTACAATGTTGATTTTCTGATAGACAGGGCTACTGAAAACTCCAAGCCTATCAGAATAGCCCAAACCCCCCACAATCCAAGCCACCAAAACTGTCATGAGTTGGTATTTTCACTTCCCTCCTTTCCCCCAGTCTTCTCCCCAGTATAAGCTATTGAATCAAAAAAAAAAAGTTTTGGTTTTATTTTAAGGCAGTGGCTATTTTAAGCCCAAGTTACTTTGAAATAAAAATAGAATTTTTTGCCTTTTTTTTTTTTCCACCAAAGGAAAGCAGTATTAAAACCTAATCTCCCTTCACATACAACATGGGTTCAAGGAATTTGCATTTTCCCTGCAGAAGAATGCTGTGGGAAAGATATCCCAAACACATCTCCTGAGTTCATGGGAACTGGAGGTAAACTTGAGGACCAGCTGAGAGATGCAATAAAAAGATTGGCTTTATTCTGTTGTAGGAATATCCCTTTGACAGTGACCCTGCCATTTTAGTCATGGTTTCTCTGGGGTACTACATGCCTAACATCTCCCACTGTACATCCCTGAGAGCAGAGGAAGTGCTGGCCTCCGAAGCGGTAACTGGGGTGAGTGCAGTCCTTTGTTTTTGCCGGATATTTTCTGGGTAGCACAGAAAAAGCAATCACATCTGGGACCACCTCAAGGAGCTGCTGGCAAAAATCCAGAGGCTCCATAGAAGAAGCAGCAGATTGCGGATTTCGATGCCTTGGGCAGGATGTCTGTTTCCACAATGGCTGGGGAAGGAAGCCATATAAAGGGAGATGGTCTGATAAGAGCATGGCTATGATAAAAAGACTCTGTTCAGTACTAATTTCTTTCAGCAAGAAGAAAGGTACCCACAGTGACTGGGTAACAGACATTAGTCTCTTGCCTCAGTGAAAAGGGAACTGGTTAGACTTGAGGCAATGTTGAATACTAGATTTTAAAATAAGTACAAAAATAGACAGAGAGAAGAACAGATGTGATAGACAGTGGGTTCTTCTCATTCATCTTGCAGTTTTGCAGAAAGTTGTTAAAATAATTTCTTCATCAATTTCAATGCTGGTGGCTCTGTCCTGCTTTGTCATAGACAGAGGAAAACTGGCAGCTGCAAAGTGAAGCTCTGTGCTTTGTGAAATCAAGCATCATTTCCACAATAAAAACTACCAGGCTTTAACTTACAAATTTGTTCTGTTGCCCCTGGATAACTGGGAACATTCACATTAGTGAACAGAGTGGCATTACTGACTTGCCTATAAAGAGCTTTACTAAAACTTCAAAAAACACTGTACCATGGGAACACTCCCCTCTTCTGGCTGCCAGCTGGTCTTTAGGCCACCTTGCCTTATTTTTTTACCAAGGGGAAAAAGACAGATTTTGCAAGTAAAGTTTGAGGCCAGGTTTCTCTGTATAAACAAAGCTATTCACGGTATGATTGATGATTACCTTTTCTTACTTCCCAGCATCTGCCCATGGCACATTGTCCCACCTGCCCTCGAGTTTGGTTGGTTTTACCTTTTCCAGGTGTAGTTTTATTTTGTGCATTCCTACGTCAAATGCCAGCACTGACAGCATCAAGGGGATGGCTGCCCCTGCACTGCTCGGACTTGAAGTTCCCTCTTTGGAGAAATTCTGACAGGCTCGGAGGCAGGAGGCTAACCCTGCAGGCTGTGTCATGAGCTCCTCCTGGTGGTCAGGAATACTGGATTAACTTCCCTATGTTACGAGCTGAAGAATAAAAATACGGCTTTCAAATAAAAACACAACTTTCTACTATTCTTTTCTTCCATGCTCAAGAAATGCATAAAGAGGAAACAAAATGGGCCACATATTCTGGGAGTGATGTGAAGGCTTTCATTCCTCACTGCTTGCACATGTGGCTAAAGGGAATGAACACATCCTTACCCCTCATATTTGGAGTATTTCTCATAAAAATCACAAGTATCACATTTTGTTCCGAGCAGAAGAATTAATTTAATTTGCTGTGCTTTCCAGTCGCATATGACCCACAGCCAAGGAAATACATCCTTCCTAAATATTTGTCTGTTGAAGCATTCTGCATGCTGAAATCTGCAGGACAGCAAGAGGGAAAGAGGAAGGAGTTATCCCTACCATCTTCTGAGACTGGAATGGAATGGATAGAATGGAAAATTCTATTCTACTCAAATAGCAGGGGTAAAAATATTACAGACAGATGAATTACAACTAATCCTGGCCTAAGGTGCTAAATAAATCTCTTTGTTAGGCACTGCACAAGCATTCAGCATCCAGCAGCTGCCATCCCAGAAAGGATACGTCACTAAGACAAGGAGTATCACCCAAGTGAAACGAGGGAGGAAAGAAATCAATACAAGAGTTTTTGCAAAGACTGTCACTAGCAATGATCTCTACTCCCTTTCTAGCTGGCCACTAGAATATGACATTATAGCACTGCAGAACACGTCATCTCTTTATAAAGATATCAAAATATATGAATATGTGAATTCATATATACATGAATTTATATTAGTTTATTATACACACTCTACCATCCAGATAGTAGAAACATAAACTTGGCACCACATCTGCCTTTGCTCAGAGCCTTGCCATCAAAAACAACTTGACCTACTGGGAAATTTCAGAAGGAGGCATCAGGCAGTTTCTTTAGGGTGTGCCAGTAGAAACTGTGGTTAATCCTGCCCATTTTCTGTACACGCCCAAAACGCCTCACATCAGAGCTACTAAACCCACCAGCATCTTTGACTAGAAAGGCTCCTTTCAGAAATGTTTTGTCCAGGACATCCTTCTGATGACTTGGCACAGAATTGTTCAACAGTTGACCTAAGTAACATCAGAAGGTTCATTTTCCCCCACAGTCTTCAGCGTCCGTTCCTTTTTTTTCCTTTGTTGCTTCTACATGATCAGTGTCCCTTATTTCATATATGAGGAGCAAACCATGGACTTCCAAAACCTAGATTTTGCTCAGGTTCTGTCTCAGAGAGAGAGAGAGAGAGAAGTGGATTACACCATGGATCAGAGGCACAGCCTGGCCCTGTGTCCAACTGCATTCCTGTGTAAACAGCCTTTACCTCAGAAATCAATCTCTACTTGTGGGAAAGGTATGGATTAAATGCACTGCATGCACATGGACACAAATATGCATCTTTTCTTCTGCATGCCTCTAAGATACCTGTCAAAATAAAAATTACGCAGGTTCTGTGTTTGAAAGTCTAAAAGTCCCTTGCCATAACATCTCCATGAGAGAAAAAGCACTTTTTCTAAATTTTACTGTTACACTTTTTTGATTTCCTAGGTATTGATGTTATTGATGACAATTTTATGGTGTTGATTTGAAAGTTCTTCGGGCTGTTGAATTTTACTGGATGTTCACAGGTATGCCAACCTTTGGGCTCACACTGCGTGAGTGATTAATTAGCACCTTAAAATATCAATAGCATTTGAGGAGACAGGAAAATCAGCTTGAAACAGCTGCACTCAGAAACATCCCCAAAGATTTGGAGAATTTGAAAAATGTAGAAGGGAAGGCCAGAGATGTCTTAGTTTACATATGAGAATCACATCAGTGAAAATGACTCAGTACTTCACTGCAGAAACACTGCAAAGCATAGCCAAAAAAATAAGGTGGAGAATAAAGTAAAAATCAATATAGATCTCTAAAATGCTCATTGAGATTCTGTAGCTTCCAGCTACAAAAACTAAAAACATATAGAAATAATCCATTTAAGATTTATCAGATTTTTGATTTTTAACTTGTATCAAACTCGGTTGCAACAGTATGCAAGTCAAAACATGAGAAATTAAATAGAAAAAAAAAAAATTAGAGTCAGTAAATATCCTCTAGTTCAGATTCTTCGCAAAACCAGCCAGAATCCGGATCCATTATAGCCCAACCTTCTTGGTCACTGATGAAGAAATTCAAGCAGAGGGATCCAAAGTTTGCAATCAAGTCTCCAAGAGATGCTTGATTTAGATGTTTTTATACAGAAGCAAAATGTGTCTGTTCAACCTCCTTCCATCCTGTTACTGCAGGAACAGAAATGCTGATGATTCAGTGCCACTACCAGGGCTTTCCAGGCAAAGCTGCCACATTATTATGTGACTGGAACATCGGACCAAGCTACATTCCTCTCAATTTCAAAGCAAGAAATGAAAAATGAAACAAACCAAATGGCAATGGTTCAGAAAGAACTTTTCCCAAATTGCAAAATGGAGAGGTTCACTTCATACTATGCTGGTAGCATAAGTGAAAAACTGGTTTGGGAAGGTAAGACATCAATAACACTCCAACATGCTCAAAACCCAAGCTGACCTCAGGGGTTGCATTTATAAGAAAGCTCACACCTTTCCAGGTACAGCTTGGGTAACTCCAGGTTGTTTTTTGTCATCTTTATCACAGTAATGTGCTTAACCTCTGCAGACCTGACATCCCTGCAGAGGACAAGAGGAGGCCACCGAAGGATCACCAAAAACCGTTCCCCATTCGGCTGCAGCCCCCAACAGGTATCCTCTGGGATGGGACGGGAGGCATCCTTTCCGATCACCCTGGTGAGATCTGAGTCTGGCTCTTGCTAATGCCCCCGCACAGGGGAAGGCAGAGATGTCTTTCAGGGTCCCACCCTTTCCATGCTCTGCACCACAGGGGCTGGTAGAGTTGGAATATTCTGCTGACTTGCGATTCCTCTGACCCCTCCCCTCATCAGTACACCCCTGAGGCCCTCATCACATTAGCAAAACAAAAGTTTAGATTCAGCAGCACAATCCAAAGCCTTCCCCTTCAAAGAATTCCTGCATAGGAGAAAGCAACTCCCAGGCAGCAGAGAGGGTCATCTTGCCTCCTTCCCACAACAGGCCAGGACGCAGCAAGATCACTTTTGTCCAGAAGTGCACTGAGACCATCCTAAGTCTTGACCAAGGACCCCAAAGAGCGAGCTGCAGCATCACCTGAAAACCCTTAGAAAAACAGCTACATATTCAAAGATATGTCACTATATCAGCTGAGGTATTAATATTAATCTCATCAGAATTATCATATGCATGTTCAGTATATGGACTGGTTAGAAATAAAGGGTAGACAAGGTGTGCAAATCTAAGCAGATTCTTCCCTAAAAAAAGCCCCTGCCTCTAGTCAGAAAACAACCCCATTTTGGCCATTACTTGCAGTGATTTCTATCAACTTAGTCAAAGTATTTCAGGTATTAAGCGTATTCTGTTCAAATCCTTCATGCAGGTGAGGGTAAAAAATCTAGTATTCCTGTAGTTATTTAATAAAAAACGACTTAATTTTATATATACTGTTTTCTATCTGTTCTTTACCACTAAGTACATTTTGATCTAATTAGTCAACATGACATCTTTAAGATATCAAGTTATACCACAACCTGCACTCTAGAGCTTCAGTTAATGACTGGAGGTATGGGCTCCACAGAATTTTAAACAGATCAGTGATTTCTTTTTGTGTTGCTCCCAATCTTTTAGTCCTTTTCAGTGAACCACAACAGAGCAGCAAAGAACAGTAACTCAGCTTTTTCTTCAAACCATGAACTGTAAAATATAGTGAAAGTTCATGTCAGCGCAGAAAAAAAATACAGAAATTGCTGAACGACCCAATCAAGGGGAAAAGAATTTAAGTATTTTAAGAGTATTGACAGTACTATTTTGGTGTCTATTGAAATGTGTAATAAAAGGATTTGTGAAGACATTCCTTTAATCATAGCTAATATTATTGAGTTTGGTAGCTGACATTTTATACCATTTGAAATTCTTTGAGACGAGAGGCAACAGAAAAATAATGGCAACATCACTGAAAACAGTCTGTAAGTTATCAGGGCATAGCAATGGCCTGTATTGTGAATACATAAAGTTTGTATGGATGAAATGTCTTACATCAGAACCATGAGCGCTACACAAGAATTCCCACTCACCAAATACTTTGGTTGTTCCAATACAGATCACTTCCACTTACAAACCTCATTCATAAGGGAACTGGGATGTATAACACAAAGTATCTTTCATATTCTGTACAAACTGAACTCCTTAAAGTGAAATCCTCTTTATAGTGAAGAAAATTCATTAACAGAACCCGTGTCTAAAATAACTTCCTGTAGCACCAGAAGAAGTATGTCATACAGTGTTTTTGAGTTTTCCCAAAGCATCTCACCACTTCCTCTATTCTGACCTGCTGCAAAAGCCTGGGGAAAAAGGCATCCTTCACATGCCATGTCCCATTTTATGCTTGGTCTCCCTCCCAAGACTACAATTCAGTATCACTTGTGGCGCTTAATTTCAGGCACAGCTGTCCAGCAGTCTTTGCAATACAATCAACTCAATTTGCAGTAGTGCACTGCACAGCTCACAGATTTTTCTTCTCCCCACTCCCAGCAGACCTGGGCTGAGTATGGGCAGACTTGGAAGCAAAATGGTTCCTCTCAATGATGAACCTCATCTAAACAACCGGTTCTGACATTACTTCTAGGACAGCTGGAGTGGCAAATATACTTTGAATGCACTCCTTCAAGAGGTGCAATGTTTTAACACATGGGAACAGCTCTGTTTAGTAACCATATCACGATGGAATTTAAAACCGTTTCTACAAGGGCTGGTTGAGCACAGGAAAATTTTTACAGGGCCAGAACTGTAAAAGAACAATCCAAAGACCTTTTGTAAAAAAGTAAAAAACCCTTTGTAACTAGAAATCAACTTAAGAATGACGCACAAGATTCAGTATCTTCCAATTAATACTCAGCTGAAACTGCTGCCAAGTTAAACCAAAATTTCCATAGCCCACATCCTATTTGAGGAGACCAGAGTAGCAGTTGCTAGAGTTTTGTTGGCTTTTAGCTTAACCAGAACAAAAAGCCACCTCGTGTCTTTATGACTTACCACCAAGGTGTATGATTCATGGGCAAATGTTTCTTCCAGACAGATACCATATTCTCCAAGTATGGATGGGAACTTCACTCGCACTCATTGCAGCAAAACTTTCTTACAAGGAATAAACTTTGGGGCAAAGCATCACAAACAAGCAGACTCTTTGTATACTTTTTCTTTTTTAGTTGACTTATATGTTCCAAAGTAGAGTATTTTTTCCAAGACCAAGGCAAATACAGCAGAAGCAGTACAGATAATAGATCTATTAAGCCAAACACAATTCTTTGAAAATTTGCAGTAGTTATTCTAAAGACTGAATATAATTGGCTTTCAAGAAATCAGATCTTAGTCTAGACAATGCAAACTGTGCTATTAGCCAGCTCTTAGGTGGAATATTATGAGCTCTGGCAATGACAGATTTTATTCACTGTCTTGATCACCAGCTGTTTTTTCTGCAGGTAAAAATTTCAGTCACTACCATAGTGGAAACCAAGGTGTTTTAACAATCCTGGCTGTATCAGGAGTAACAATAACATTCTGGTTTTACCGTTTCAGTCCTCACTAACTTTTGGCTTGAGACAGCTTACATTACTTACCAGCACTAAAAGTGTAATTTCAAGGACTCCAGGACAAATACTTCTATACAAAGGAAAAACTAAGTTTCTACAGAAACTAACACTCAGCATGACTGACTTCACCATATTCCTGCTATTAGTCAGGTTTCAATCATCAATCCAAAGTTCCACGTAAACAAAATGAACTAGAAAAGGTTTGGTTGAACATGTTAACTAATGAGCCACCACCACAAAAGCTTCACAACTTAAGCAGGTCAGGACAAACCCTCTGGACAGAGCTGAGCTTTACTAAATGTACAGAAATTAAAAGCCTGTCTTTAAGCACTTTACAAGTGGGTACTTCACCTCAAACACAGCAGAATACTGTTGATTAAAAACCAAAATCAGTAACTTTAGTCTTCAGATACCAAGGAGGGTATCTTGTTCATTCCCTGACTTTAGAAATTAAATTCCTTTGCTGGATTTGGTAGCCTTGAAATCTTTAGAATTCATCTGTCCCTCAGGAAAGAACAATCCAGGTAAGTATTTCTCCATCCTCTGCACACAGAAAAGCAGAAGACCAGAAACTCTGACTTTTAATGAAAATATGGCTCCAGCTGCTGAAGGTTATCCAGTAGCATTTAAAGCAGCAGTTGAGATATTTCATGTTTTTCAGTGTATTATCCTGTCATCCCCTAAACAGCTGAGACAGAAAAAAAATTTCTGAAGTGTACCTGGCAAAAAACAAAAGGGCAAATAGTAAAGTTGCTTGTGTAGGTTTTTATATGGGTATGAAACTTGTCTTTGTGGCCCACTGAGGAGCTCTCTTAAGTCTATCACTTTAAGACAAAAACATTACTATGAGCAGTGAGCTGAGTCTGACAAATCCAGATGAGTGTTTGATGGAAATGCATAGGTTGTAGCATTGCTCTTCAGTCACAGTGATTAAGACCTTTTCAAAATATGCAGTTGTTCTGACAGACAAGTAGCTCTTTCAGATCTTTGGCAAATCTTGGGCTAACCAAATTTAAAATCAGTTTTAACACATTAATTGAAAAGATGTAAAGGCATGTCAAAATACAACAGGAACAGATATCTCGATGTATAAATATTTCATCATCAACCCCTGCACTTGACTCATGATTTTTCCCTCCACTCAAATGAAATTTGTTTTTGAAACAGCATAGAAGTTTCTGCTCCCCAAATCTGCAACACTATCATGTATTAAACTTTAGGGCACAAAACTTCCCAGTCTGTCATGGGTTTTTAGCTGTTCCATTAAGCAGTACATGGTTTGATGAGGTCAGCATTCTTGTTTTTTCTGTAAAGCACCTGGCACATTTAAGTCAATGAACAGATCTCCGAGACATTCTAGTCAACCAAAAATTCTCTGTAAACCAGAAGCCAGGCTAAGAAGCAAACCTGAACAGCTGAAGAAGATGCTGATATCAAACCCTTTTGTCACCTACTTCTTCCAATGCCACTGGTGCATCATTTATCTCAGGCTTCCATGAATGACCCTCAGCACAGCACTGCAGCAGCTCAGGGGGGCAGAGGAAAAGGCTTTACACCAAGCTGCAGGGTGGGGCAGCAACGCTTGCATCATCCCCTTGGAAAGCACCCACATGCTAACACTGCACTGCCACAGGAGTCAAAATAGGGAGCACTGGCAGCTGCAAAACAGATGATGATGTCTGGAGGGAAAAATCAGCAGGGAAGTCCTCCAGGACAAAAGCAAGTACGGCTAAGCATATGTAAGTGTGAAAGAGAAAGCTCTTCCAGAAACTGCACACCCTTTAAGGAAAAAGAAAAAAATAAAACAACCAATAAATCAAAAGCTGAGTCAGCCATAAGTACCATGAGACAAAGCTGAACAAAAACCAAGAGCAAGAATACCAAAATACCATTTGACACCCTTCTTACAGATCTAGATCTGGTAACATGATGAACCACAAACACATCTCCTTTTTATATTAGGATTCAAAAAGAATAGACACATCTGCACAAAATGCATTTAGTTGTCATATAATATAAGTGGATTGAAATGAAATTTGCACTTTGAAAAAAATTTTTAAAAAAAGGTATGAGAATATTCCCTGACATTTCTCCACAAAATTTTCTTCTTTAAAATGTGACAAGCAAAGGGCACAGAGATTGGATCTAGAAAAGCATTTTTCTCCTGACAATATTCTGTACATTTTACTGTATTTACATTGAAGTAAATGAGCAGAAGTCTGAAGAAATTAAACACTTTTGAGGGCTAAAATCAAAACATAAGCATACAATTTTTTAATTTCAGCATTTTAAAGTACAGAAAGTGGAAACTATGAATATCAAATACAAATTTAAACAAAGCCACTTGTTCTCCCCTAGAATAATCAATGTGAACTACTTATAGAAACTTACAAATTTAAAGTAAAATTAAAACAAAATAAATACTGTACATACACTTTCCCTGCCTGCAGGCAAAAGAGGATGGGAAATACTGTTATGAATTGAAAAAAATGCTCTTAAAGCTGCAGCATCCCATTTCCCAGCCAAATACTAAACACAGTAGTGCGTTTCTGTAAAAAGGAAGACACACATACACCGACCCCTACTGAGCAGACAAGCTAATATTTTCAGAAACATTACGAAGGAAAGATAGAAATTAGACTATGACAGTAGAAAAAGGAGGAAAAGACAAATGGGCCAGCAAAACAGTACTAGAAAACTAGTAAATATAGCCAAGAACTAGCCCCGTGGGTTTTTTTTTTTTTCAAATTCCATGTTTTTCTTTTTAAAAAAAAAAAAGATTCACCAAAGCATTGGCAGCAATAGACATTTCCCAGCAGAAGTGACAATACATATCAATATAATCTCTTAAAGTGATCCCTTTCATTCCCCTCCCACAGCATGAAACTCTTATGGCTTAATTTATATTAAAAGTAGAAAAAGTCCTTTTTTTCCAAACAGAAATGCAGCCTACGAAGAACATGCATCTCCTTATCAGTGCTACTTTCATTTCCCATCCACTGCATGACTTATCATTCATACTCTTCCACAAAGAAGGTTACCAGGGTGTTTTTTTGTTGGGTTTATTTTTTCGGAAAAATGGATGTTGCAGCTTTTCATCTTGTTTAACAATAAACAGTAAGGCCCTTGGTTCCATTTATATTTCTCCTGTCAAAGAGTAGTGCTGGGCTCACTCAGTCCCAGAACTACAAACAGCTTTTCATGGTCTGGAAGTATTATGTGAATGACACTCTGGAAAGACACAAGGGTTGGGGGTCATGGTGGGAGTGTGAAGGGATAGGTGGACACGTGGAGCCTAAAGAGGACACTAGTCACTGAGTCATTCTAGTTTCAGTTCTGCTTAGTCTCCACAGCTACCAAAAAGGGAGTAGGCAAGATTCTCACCACCTCTGGCGTTAAAATCCTGCAAAAATTTTCAACACTCGCAATTTTATGGTCTTGTGAGGGAAGGTAGCTTATGCCTTAGAGCAAAGCCCAGGGAAAGGTGAAGCGTCTAAAATGTGGTCATGACACTGTGCTCTCTTAGATCTCTTCCAAAGGTAACACAAGCACTTCAACCACCAAAAATTAAAAAAAAAAAACAACCCCGTGTGATCAGAAAACAACAGTTTTAACTCTCAACATCTAACCCTTCTAAAAAATCTCTTTAAGAATGAATTCATGTAGAGTATTATAGGTTGCATAGGTAATCTACCTCAGAGGTCAACAAAGGCTACCCTGTAGCCAGGGTTTATTAGCAAGTATAGTAGGAGAAGAAAAGGGAAAGTTGCTGGAAGAGTCTTTGATATAGTTTCTAGGTGGTCTTCCCATTTTCACGTTTGTTTCTTTTTTTGCAATTGTAGGAACATGAAAACTTAAGAGAGTGAGAAAACCCCTACAACATTTCATTTCCTATTGTTCTGCCTCAAAAAAAAAAAAAAGTTTTATGCCAAATATGAGTTCTCTGCTTTTCAAAAAAGATTATCCTTGAGAACAAGTTACCATAGCAGGTGCAATTTGCCATTGTCCAGACAGTGTTCCGTACTCCCTCCCTCTTCCACCCCAAGTGAGACAGCAAGGAAAAGAAACTGGGCTTTTTCCTCTCCACTACAACAATACAAGGTTCAGTCCATCTACAGAAAGATTGGTGCAGAAGTGATTTCAGCTAGAATACAATAAATATATCTCTACATACAAGTACACAAAACAAGTGAGGTCACCACATCCTCTTCATGAGCTACCAGGAGATTTCTTTTTTCCCCTTCGTTGCTTTCTTTTTTTTTTTTTTTTAATACTGCTCAACATAGCAATTTCTTTTGAATTACTTGTTCTGAGTAGGAACATCAGATTTAATTTCTGCTGGAAGCGTGGATATTTGAAGAAAATGGGAATAAACCTCTGCCTATTGACAGCCTGTGAAGAGACTATTACATAAATTCATGACAGTGGAGAGCCACTTGGAAAAAAAAAAGCTAGAAAATTAGAGTAAAAGAAAGGATAAAACCAAGAAGAAATAATATATATGGGTCCAGCCATATCTATGTTTCAACAGTAAGATACAGATAAATAGCACGGATGGTCAGAAAAGGGACTTTGTAGAAATCAATCATGTACAAGAAATTTGTATAAATCACATGTACAAGAAAGCATACTCTGTATTTTAAAATTCCTTACTCCAGATTCTATTCTGGCATACTTTTACTTCAGACAAAAATCTCTCTTTAAGGAGAGAGAACTCATTCTTTATTCTGCTCTGAATCTGATTGCTGCCCTAATCTGGAATTTTCTATCATTAGAAATTGTACGGCCAGCAGGAAAGAAACAGTTTGGTTCAATATGCTAAAGCTAAAAAAGTGTCCAAAGCCTGGCAGGCATTAAACCATTTGCTCAAGGTTAAATGAAGAGAAAATTTATATGGGCATATAATTTTAACTAATATTGACGACATAGTTTATTTCTTTGACTTACTTTGGTGGGAACATATTATAAGATAGTTAAAATATTCTCTTTTAACTATTTCCATCTACAAAACATAGCACCTGAGAACAGCAAGTTCTTATAGTCATTTTCAGCACCTGTAGAATACTTTTTAGCTTATCTTTTGCTTTTTAGAAATCCTTGACTACCATCATTCACAATATTCTAAAGATTGATAACTTGTGTTAAATTAAAAAATATTAAAAAGACTAAAAACTTGGTTTTGTGAAACATTAATTAGCAAACAGAAAGTAAATTTAAAAATTCACCCATACAAGTTACAAAACAAGCCAAGTCATCATAATGTAAAAGTAGAGAGGCAAAAAAACACTTCTAAACTGTAATTTTTCAAGCTTTCAAGACAAAGTAAAGCTATGAAAGCTACCTGACTTGTTTGCAGTGGCACTAAATTTTGATGTTTCTCCATTTAGAAACAGGATAACATAGTGCTAACTGGTTCTGACCCTCCAGCAATAAAGAACACCTGACATCAGAACTACTTACACAAATTTCTAAAGGCATTCATAATCTAGCCTAAATAAAAATAGCTCTGCACAAATATTCTGGAAAATAAAACTGACTTTGTTTTTAAACCACAAGAGAAATTTATTCCAGTATAGGATATGGAGGAAGGAAAAATTGGTGTGGAAAATTAAAATCAATTTGATGACTTGGGCAGCTATGCAGGAGTATTTTTACTCATACCAACCGGGGCGGGGGGGGGGAACCCAAACAACCAACAATATTGTTGTCACTAGCATATTAATGTTTACATTTTGGCTGGACCCTGCAAAATGCCCTTTTTCTAGAATCAAGTAAAAGTATTCCCCTTTCCGCCTTCATCCCCGTCCCTCAAAAGTTAAATATTTAATTTTATATTACAGAAAAATACAAATTTTAAATCAAAAGTATTTACAATAATTCAGAATTGGCATTTGCTATCAGCTCTGTATGAAGCCTGACACAAATGATCATTCTGATACCAGTAAGCTACTTTAATGTTTATATATATGGACCAGTTAAGACTTTTAATCTGCTGTCTCGCCCAGCTTTGAAAGCAACACATGTTCTCCTGCTTTCATGTAAAAGCAGTAAAATGTGTTTAACGTACAATAACAACACCTTAATGCTTCTTCCATGCTACATTAAGTAAAATGACAGATCTTATGACTGCAATGTGTATCTTATGAGTTATTTGAGAGCAGCTGTTCTGAAGAAACATTTATGGTAACTGATGCCCCCATTCCTCCGAAAGACATTGGGTCTTCCTCCTTTGTACCAGCTCTTAAACAACGAGTACAAATGCAATTTCAGGGAGTCTTTTTACAGAAGAAAATCATCACAGACAGATCATCAGGAGGAAAATATGTACTCAGATTTGGAGGAAAGAGGTGCAGTTTAAAACAGGTTAGCTACTGGACTGACACAGGAAAATTCTTGTCTTTAGGAGTCTCTTCTAGTCCATTAAATAAATAAATCTGATATTAAAAAGGACAGGTCAAAAAATAATCAAGCTGGCAGAGAATAAGCAACTTGCAAGTCAACAGAAGCCCAGCCAATAGCTTACAAAAAGCAGGAAAAAAATAAAAAGATTCCTTATGCCTTAATTTAAAAAATAATTAATAATGCATCTCACCCCTATTTAAGACTATAACCTGAATATCAAATTTAGGAGTCCAGACTAATCACAATTAATGTGGCTCTCCACTGCACCAAACACACATTATCAAAACAATTTAAAACTTTCACATTATTAAATCTAAATTAATAACCCCCCACAGAAAAAGTCTTCCAAATAAATAGTTTCTTAAATGAATTTTAAAGTTGTGAAAAATCTATCAGAAATAAATTATTGATAAACCACCTTCATCACCTTCCCCTCATTAATTCATGTCAGAAACTACCAGCAACAAATGATATTCAAGCCCTGATGAGAGACTATTTCTCACAGTCCATGTCTCTCTGAAGATTTCCCCGTTCCCGTATGGTTATTGCTGAGCAGGTGTGGCACAGTGAAAATGCAGCATTGGGTTGGGTTTTTTCTGTGTGTTTTTTTTTTTTTCTTTTTTTTTTCTTTTTCTTTCTTTCGTTCATCAGGCAGTGTTTTCTATGGTACATGCAAGTCTGCTTCAAGCAGAGGAATAACAGCAGCTCCAGGCCCTGTTGCCCTCAATACTGGTCTGTGTAGGAAAGACAGCAGGAGTAGAAGTAGCAGCTACGTTAAACAAAGAAGCGCGCATGGCCATTCCGGTTCAGCTTCAGGATCTTCCCAAGGCGCTGTTTAGCAGTTGCCATTCCTTTCTTTGGACGTTTGCCTGAAAAATCCAAGCAAGCACTTCAGTGAGGAATTTCAGAATGAATTTAAACCATTCTAGAACAACAGTGAGATCCAGCTTTCAAGCTGAAGCAGGCAAAATTTTCACCAGAATTAGTTTGAAAAATCAATAGGGAAAAATAGTTTAAAAAACACCCCTAAGAACTTCTTTCCCTGAACTCTGGCTAGAATTATCATCTATAAAATGAGTATATTATTTACAAATATTTCCAGTCTGTGAAGAGCAGTGGGTGTGGTAGGGCAGAACTTAAACTGCGCTTCTGAATTTTATTCAAGTTATTCTCTTGAGTAATTTACAGAATATAAACCAGAAACTAAAACCTACATAGTATGCTCATCGGAGTATTTCTGAAGTGCTAGAATTTCTAAACCTTCATTTCAATAAGCAAATCTGATTCAGGCCAGTTAGAGCTCTCTTAATTCCACCTCCCCATATTCTGTGCCAAACTTAAGTGTCCACAGTATGCTCGCTGTGTATTTTTCCTCAAGGTCTAATCCTGTCCTTTCCCTAGTTTGTGCATTTAGTCTTTTACGTCCCTGCCCCCACCTGCTTTGGCCAGGGCATGCGGGTCAGCATTACCTTTTGTTGCCTGGTTGCTGATCGGGGGTGGATTTGATGCTGGCCTCTTTGTGGGGTGCAGTGGTACAGACAAGGACGTTTCACCAAAAGGCCTGTCAGGGCTAAGGCTACCATCACTCAGCTGACATTCTGCTTGCATCAGGCTGGAGTCACGTGTATATTTGCCATGCTGAAAACTCAAGCTGTTGCTGTGGACTATGCTTCTGTTTTCCTGAACCTTAAGACTGCCTTCTGATGCACCCTCCTTCTTGATGTATTTTTGAGTTTTATTTGCATCCTAGTATGGAAGAGAGAAGAAAAGATGTACAAGTTAGTAGCTTCTGGCTACAGGTTCACTCCAGTTTTTCCAATTATACTACTGTGTCTTTGAAACAGGTATTTCAGTTCCACCAGTATCTGGCCATTTTATGATCCATCATTTCTTTTAGAATAGATACATCTTAAAGATAACATATAATACAGTCTCTGTGCAAGCTTTTCCACATGCACCTAAGGGTAATGCTACACTTCAAGTACACATACTAATGTACTCAATTCCTCTACTTTTTGTTTTCAGTTTGCAGTGACGAAAACAAATGCAATTGTTCTTGATTAAACCAGACACTATAACAAGCCATACCATAATCACTGACTATTGAATTAGGTAATTTGTTTTCAATATCCAGCTGATGAAAGAATAAATCCTAAATTAGGAATTACAAACTGTAAAGGAATATCATGTGGTCAGATATTCTTACAAAGCAAACACTACAAAGCATGCAGTTAAAAACAGTGCTATTTAATGGCTGTGATTTTGCAATTTTAGTTGTTCTAACTAATTATTCTAATACTTCTAATACAGACAAGTTCAGAAATACTAAAAAAGTTCACAGTGTAGAAAAGCTCAGAGTGTAAGTCACACCACCTTTCATTCCTTGCTGGATTCCATCTGGACATCAGAAAACAAAAATATTCCCACCTGCTAGCTATTGAAAGCTATCAGTTTAGCAGTACCAATTTCCTAAGCAAGTATCTTTACTATATATACTATCAACATGTTCCACCTGTTCTGATATTCTGGTTGGGAATAGCAATGAATAAACAGCAAAGTGCTTCCCCAGTTAGAATGAATATAAATTCACACATTTTTAATACAGTATTTTTTATTTTTCAAGATATTGCCCTGAACACCTTAATATTAAGCACTATGAGAGAAAAGAATTTGAAAGGAAAAAACCGAAAACAACAGTGAAAAATTGCATGACAAAAATAACCCAGTTACCAGAAGTATCTGTCAGATACACAGTGAGTAAAAAACCTGTCTACCACACCTTCTGTACCTACAATTTCACGATCCCTTCTCCTATAAGAATGTGTTCAATATGTTCCAAATATTACTTTACCTGAGGGGTAATCCTCGAAGCTTCATTCAGGTGTCTAGTCCATGCTGAAGTTCCCAAGTCTCCTTCCTCTTCCTTCACAGACCTACCTAAAGAGAAGTTCAACAAGCTTAAGTTTTAGTAATTTCAGTCTAGCCATAACTTTCTCATTCTTGTAAGGATGCCACAAAACTTTTAGATGGAAATATTTAGAAGGGGTATTCTGATGACAAGCTATGTTTGTCACAGTTTTCAGAAGCAGTATTTACTTTTCATAGAAAAAAACAATAAATCAAAACCACAGAATACATCTTTTTAAATGTCAGTCTGATTTACTTAAAAGTTACTAATCTAATAACTACAAATCTAAAAATGCAACTTTAAGTGGTTATTCTGAGTACTGTGTCCAAGAGCAGGGAGCTGCAGTGTCCTTAGTTCAGATACCTACCACATTCTATGGTTTTGTGGCTCTGAGATGGCTGTCTGTCTTTATGCCGGCTCCTGGGGTAGCTTCTGTGTTCCTGAAGAGAGGTTCTTTTATTTGTGCAGTCTGTGCTTTGAGTATGACCAGGTAAACATGTAGTATAGTGCAATCCTGCCATAGAAAGCATGCCCTGAATAGCTTCTTCTTCTGTACTTGTCGAGGTAGGACATTCCCTAGGAAAATCAAGGGAGTAGTAAGCAGTTCAAAACAGAACTCTTTGAACGACTGATTTTTACATTGCTATAAAGTAGAACAATAAGTACATGCTTGAAAGGTCTAGCAGTTTATAAAAAGTGCCCACAGTATGCTTACTTTTTACTGGGAGTTCCATTTCTGGATGGCTTCTGGGTATTTTGACAAAGGTCTCTTGTGACCTTAGATTCCTCTTTGAAATTTGATGTCACTTCCTGCTTCTCTTCATCACCTGAGCTTTCTGACTCCTCTGTGGAGGAATCCTTCTGCTGAAACAAGAGGAAACAGTATGCAGAATGGTCACCAGACCTCCTAAGTGGAGACTCTACCTTAGTTTATGCTAAATGAAGAATTCAAAAGCTTCAAGGTCCAACTTTTTTTATACTCATAGTATCCAGAATGCAGTTAATCTCAATATAGCAGCTGATATGCTGTTTGTTCAGATTTTGTAGTACAGGTAAGTAAATGTTCCACAGTGCAGAAAGCGTCTCCAAAAACCATTTTTTACAAAGCACCACGCATATTACACCATACGCCAATCACTGCACGCTCTGCAGTAATGAGAGCATTAATTATTCTTATCTTCAATATTGAAAGTATAGGGAAAAAATACAGAAGTATGGTTCCAAGCAGCAGACAGAATTGATGCCTATTATATATAACAGGACACATGCTGCCCCAGAAAACTGCTTCTGGTTCCCGCTCTCACAAAATATAACTTTCAACATCTCCATCTCTGATGAATGACAGATGCTCTCAGGTAAATCCAGAAGACAGCAGGAACAGAGACACAACAGCTGTTGCCTCTCTTACAGAGGCACAGCCTCATTTCATGAATGGAAGAGCTTTTCCGCTCCTGCTGAGATTACAGCTTGTATGGGCAGGAGCTTCTCAAAGGTGGAGCAACCATATGTGACTCAATATGCCTTTACAGGAAGCAAGGGCTGCAGTACATATGTTCCATCTTGGTAATTCAGACTAATCTATTTTCAACAAGTACAGAGAACATCACAATTTTTTTTTCAAGCCAAGGAATATGTGTGACACTCAACAGAGATTTTGAAAACAGAAGATCAGAACATGGAGGAGTCATAATCTTTAAAGACTGACACACCATTATCCCCATCATCATAAACAGAACTGGAATGAATGAAGTGCATTTTATCACCAAGAGATATTTTTATACAACAGTTTCATTCACATGAGCAGCTTCCTAATCTTTGACCCTTAGAAAGTGACACAAATGGGCAATTAATTATAATTATGATTTAGTATTAGTAATAAAGGTATTATTTTGATAAGATCCTCTTCAGTACAATATAAAAACATGTAAAGATTTACAGGTGTTAGCAAGAGAAATAATTTTGGATATGTCATTACAAAAGACAAATTTCAACATGCAGGAAAGTTACTCCATTAGATACTATTAGAAATTAAAAAGCAGGAGACTAAGTAAAGAACCAAGAGAGTAAGTACAGCATAAATATAAAACGTTCACTCATTTACGAAGTCATACAAAATTGGCTATATTCTCCTGTGAAGTTGAAATATATCACTTCTGAGTAACTACTAATTCTGTGTCTTAGAAGAGGAAACCTTCTGAGCCAAAGTTGCTGGCAATGCAGTTTAGGAGACCAGAAGAAACCACACCATGAAGGTTCCTATCAATTACTCCAACATATGCATTAGGTAATGATGAAAGACAACAAGTATTAAAAAAACAAAAATCCTGACCATCATGAAAAAAGTAGGAATTTGAAGACTTCTTGTAAAGTCATATAATAGGCTGAAAGAAAAAGTAAGGCATTAGCCTTCCAGAAGCATGAAACAAAAATGTGAGGTAATCACCTACAGCTAACCAATAAAATTTTATGTTACTAAGCACCAACTGCAAATGAAAAATTTTTATATTACTAAGCACACCAATTGCAAATGAAAATTTTTTATATTACTAAACCCAATTTGCAAATGAAAAAAGAACTGAAGTATTTATAAACACATGCACACATATCTAAATTCTAGAAGTTGTATTAAAAATATGTTTGTAAATATCTATATATATGTGTGCATTCATACTTTATTTAATTCTGAAGAAATCACCACAACCTGGATCCTCAAATGGAGGATTCTCATCTATTTCCAATAGTCTAAAATCCCTGATTATCCACTTCAGGTTGTTTATAAAACTGCATACCTGTAAGACTGTTTCCTATTAACCATGCTCTAAAATGAAACTGTGTGGTAAATACTCATAATTCAAATGATGAAATTTAGACTTGTTATTAAAGAAATAAATAAAGTAACTAGGATCTGATTTTTCTCAGACTTTGCTTGTTTCAGAGCAGGGCTCATCCTCTGCCAACCCAACCTCAATGATAAAGAAGATAAAATTTGGAAAGACACCATAGCTTATCTTTTTTCTCAACACTAGAATAAATGAAGAATGAAGCAGCACATTGTTTCAGATATTAATCTGAACACAGATTAAATACTTTGTAATTGCCGCTTTAACACAAACTTTGACCAGATAAATCTGAAGTACATTAGCAAAATTACACTTAATTGCTTTATTATTTTCTGAGACTTTTTTCTAGATGTACCTGTGTAGTGCAATCAGGCTCAGACTCTTCTGAATCAGAAATATCAGAGTACTCTGAGGATCTATTCCTGAGTTCTGATTTCACACTTTCAAAGAACACTGCAGAGAAAAGAATTAAAATATAAGACACAAAATTTATACGTTAACATTTAACAATTATTTTTGAAGCAAAACCCAAGAAGCACATATTTAATTTTTAACAGTCTGTAAACAAAGGCAAATGTACACACTGATCTGGTTTACAAGTTTGCTTAGGATGAAAATTAGTCGTCTACTGCTGACCAATGGATTCTGCAAGCAATTGAGCAGATGAAGACAGGAAGAGAAATGAGGTGCAGCAGGAGTTTATATGTCTTCCTTCCTATAGACCACCCATTCCAGAGATGGCACCTTGGGCAGTTTCTGCTTTTTTGTACAGGCTGGCGTTAGAGCAGTTCTCATCAGCATGTACCCTTAAAAGACTGTGTTTGTCCCAAAGAACCACAAGCAGGAAACACATTTCTAAGTGTTTGGATTCCAAGGCTCAAGGCCAGTGAGCTGTATGCATACCTGTGTCAAGGCTGCTGGCAAAAATCTTGATTAGGTACAAATTCATTAATGATGACAATGTGCAGGTAGCAGAAGTTTTTTGGAGAAAAGCAAAATGGGGTAAAAAAATGATGACTGTCTGTCAAGAAAATATGGTCTAAGGAATGAAACATCACTTTACGAGTATTTACAGTTTCATACAAAACAATGCTGACAGCAAAGCTGCACAAATCAGAAATTAACTCTAGAATGAAGGCGAGTAAGATTGAAATGTTGGTTTGTTTTCAGTACAGTTTTACATGAAACCACAAAGAAGAATGTAATTCTTCCTAACTATAATTATGCAAGAATAAAGGATGTACCTGTAACTATGTATACACTGCAATTCTAGTTGAGGTTTGCCCCTATTGAAGACACTGGCAAACATCGCAATTAGGCATCAAGTATATTTCAAGGGATATTATTGATTTCTAAACACTGCACAGTGATAATTACTTTAGAGTCAGAAGAAAGCTAACATGAGACTTGTCATCAGAAAGTGAGTAAATTGAACAGCTGGGACTAAAAACTAGAGAAGACAAACTAAAGATAGTATTAGAAAGAACCATAAGGAATATCCAAGCACATTAAATGACCAACATCACTGTATAGGAAATTAAGCTATACAAAGTAATGCTCAACATACAACAATAAAATTAATATTTTTAATTACTGCAGCTCAAAACAACCCATGGGATTTCCTGACGATAACTCAGGCCTTTAGCTCATTTCAAAAAGGCAATTAAGATTCTAGGATAAGCAACAGCATGAACAATACAGAAAACATAATTTTAGAGATCTAAAGAATTATCCTTCAAACTCATGTCTTTTCCAAGAAAATATATGGCTCTGTATGCCTCCAGAGATAAGGAGGAATATTCCCAAAACTGGGTGGGGTAGTCATTATCTGTGAGATCAGGCTAAGACACTGTGAATTAAGAAAAATCTCAAACCACCTTCCCTTCATCCATACAAACCACCTTGCTCAATTACAGACAGCACTTGGTCTTTGTCCCTCTACTAACACTGGGTCACCGTTTAAAACCAGGATCTTGGCATGACACACAAAGCTAGATAGAGCTTGATCTGTTTAAAGGCATCTGTTTGTAGACATTCCTCTTGGCCTCAATCCCAGTAAGAACAACAGGAGTTGCTAGCTGTTACAGGAACAGGTAGTTCCTCTTCTGGAATTCTCTGTGGACAATGCCTTTCCCCTCTCTCTCTAGAGTCTCAGTTAAGGTAAAATAAGTACACATAGATAACAGAGAAGTCTGAAGATGCTCAATATTCAATTAAAAATATCAGCAATAGACCTAAGTGCTCAACTTTTGGAAGAAAAATCTCAACGTTCACTTCTAGTTTTAAGTACATTTAATACATTTGGATACTCACCGCCATATTCATTCTGTATCAAATAAGAGCAGTAATTTTGAAGAAAAGTTACCGTTTCTCTGTATAATTTAATCTTTGATTCAAGTGCAAAATTTAGTTTGGTTTACTTAGTTTTATTTTGGAAGTGGAAAACCACTACAGTAAGCCTTCATTCAACAAGCTGTTTGCCCTGTTTCAAGAATACCCAAGAGAGACTTCTTTTAGGTGCAGGTTTTTTAATACTGTCCTCTGTGACATCTGGAAGCACAGTCAACAGGGATTATGGTTTGCTTTGTTAATGAAAATAATTAAAAATTTTATTCAGGCTGACAGCAGAGTCAAATGTTATGGACTGTTGAGCAGGAAACTCAGGGAACTGTAAGTCTTCAGAGGAGTCTTATCTTTTAAGTGTTGACTTCAGTTTCCTAATACACACCTGCTGAGCCCTTTTAAGCTGTACTGTGAAAGGATGTGACTTATAGTTAAGCAGAGAGCTGAACAGCTATGGTCAAGGTAATTCTATCTGCACACAGATAGTGCTATTAAAATAGGCAGTGGCAACAGGCACTCAATATTGACACTTTACTAATACACTGTGTGATCATCACTGCTGGACACTTGGCAGGAAGGCTTGAGGCTACCAAAAGATCAAAAAAGATTAGCTCCTAGTGAAGGGTCATTTAAAGCACTGGAAGTTTGAGTTGAAGTGTTTTACAGATTACCTAAATTCTTTCCTAACCTTGCAGATTACAAAGGTTGAATGTATAAGATGTTATTAATTTTAAATTATGTCTTATTGTTTGTATGGAATAAAGCAATTCATTAGTAAAACATACAAATTTGTATGATCAACTATGAAATTGGCAAATGGAGCAGGAAAAGTAAAACATAAGACAGATTTAAAATTAACTACCTATTATGATCTTTCATTCTCTACAGTGAAAGGATGTGATGAGATTTTCACAATGAGGTATATTTTGGTTTTAAAAACAAAATCAAATCAGCATTCTTACATTACGAAACAGACCTAGAGTAACAAATACTCATCCAGAACACCAATTAAATCTCCACTGTGAAAAATGCTGTCCATAGCATTGAAGACAGCACTAACACAAAAAGGTGAGTTTTACTTTTCATCTCCATCCTGTTAGCTTCTTCAGTAGACAGATAATATCTAAGAAATGTTTTGTATAACTTCTAATACTACTCCTCTGATTTACTTCTTTACCCTCTTTATACTTAGTCTGACTGAAATATTACAAACGGTAGTTAGGCCATCACTGAGACCATCAAAACATTCAACTGATAGGACTGGGAGACAATCTTACTGTTCAGTGGTTTCTGGGCATCTGCATTCCCTTCTCCTTCAAATCCTGAGGGCTGGTCTTCTACCTTAACAGCTGTCTTTTTCGACCTTGTCCTGTCATCTTCATCTTCACTGTCTGCTGTGTAAAGACTTCGATCTGTAAATGGACGTCTCTCATCTCTTCTCACAAGAAGAAAAAAAAAAAAAGTTAGTTTTTACTCTTAAAAACCTGAAGCAACTGTTTTCCTTTCATTATTAACAATACACTCTCAAGATAAAACAGTAATATTCCCTTAAGCTCATCTCTTCATTCTGAATTGTAGCTGTTCCCATTTATTTCCTATTCAAGTATCATTTCCATAAAGATACAAAGTTTAACACCACAGTACTTCTAATAGGAAGCACTCTTATAGATGGATACAAACCAACTTTTTTTACTTTGAAGCATTCCCTTCAGAACAGACCCTACTGAGCAAGTGAAGGAAATGCTGTAACAAAGGAACATGCCAAGAATCCCTTCCTCTTCACTCCCTAGCTGTGGCTCGACTAGGGGACAGCAGACACAGACATTCCTTCTGTATTCCTAACGTGAATCTTACTGCTAAGAGCTTAAGAGCTCTACAAATAGAAATATTAACAATTAGCATACTCCAGACCATAATGACCGGGAAATAGTATCCACAAGCAATCCTTTATACCTAATTATTCTTCCATTTGACAGCAGAAGGCGAAGATCATTGTCTTTTGTTCTCCATTCAGGTACTGTAGAAGAGGGCTGAAAGGGCTTGTTAAACCTCCCATTCAGTTTTGAGCTTGTGATATCCTGAAGAAGTAAAAGCAATTTTGCTTATTATTTATTCCTATGAACTCAACTGTTCTTTCTGCACTCCATAAAAGATTAAATTCACTACTAGGATGGTTACCATCTGGATAACCAACTGAAAAAAGCTCAGACAAAACATGTTTGGATGTAAAGAACTTCAGGAGACGACTGCACCCTCTCCTTCCTTGAATCATCTACACTATCCTGAAGCACCTGAAACAAATACAACTTTCCTATAATACTCCTTTCATGCTTCCCTTGGAGAAATACCAACAGACTGGGCTTGGAACTGCTACAGCAGCTCCTGGATTGGGCATGTGCTCCCTGATATCAGTATCTCAGAACTGATTTAAGGACAGCAACATCAATAATGGAAAGTAACCTTCCTTAAGCAGAACTTTCCTAGCTCAAACCAATTTACATTTGACATACACTCTGAAACAATCTATCCGTATCTCATATGACAAAGAGTTTTAATCTATATTCTTACGCATCTTAAAACCATTTTCTTTTCAACAGAGATTACAAAACTACTCCGGTTTTGGTTTTCCTTTCACATAACTTAATACTTGCCTCTTCCCATGGCGACATCTCCAGCCTTTTCAGTACCTCCCTAGTGTGGAGTTCCAGGATGTCCAGATTAGAAGGAGTTTTGGTAGCATGGTCTCGCAGCTTCCTCACCCTTCGTCTGGAGTGGTGAGGGGAAGCTGTTTCATGTGAAGATCGTGAAGTTGGAGACACACCAAGAATTCCCTGAGTTTTAACTAATTTGCTGTTTTCCTCCTGTAATTAAAAGCACTTTTGAGAATAGTCCCAGAGGAATAAATCCACATATTTAAGTGCTGCTTCTTATTCATCTAATTAAATATAAATTATGTAAGGAAAATTGTTAGACCTTTTAGAGAAATAACTACATGTTTCATTTGGATTTGATGTGCAAAGTTTAGTTCTACTGCACCTCTTTCTCATTTAAGGCTTTTATGCTATTCCACAAGAGTAGTGCCACCAAAACACATGGTTTTATTCAGGAAGGCAGCACAGGGCAGACATGTATTGTACACAACAGATCACATCCCCTCAGATCCATTCTCTTCACATGGAAATGCGAGTATTTTTCAAGAATCAGTAACTACTGAAGAATAAAGGAGCAAAACACTGGTATGGGAAAGCAAAA
>WBMY01018381.1:516762-561664 GCA_013397315.1 Donacobius atricapilla | reverse complement strand
AAAAAAAAAAAGAAGAAGAAAGGGAAACCCTTCCCCACTGACTATATAACACACAGCCACAAAACAGAAGTGAGCAAAAGAGATGACAACTGGACCAGAACTAACTAACAAGTAGATAGGAGAATGGAATATGCACAGAATATCAAATTAAAGTCTTTAACAACACATTAACAACAATTATTTTAAGTAGTTATAAGTAACTACATTTTAGAAATACTAACCTACAAATAATTTCACCATTAAAATCTAAAAATTGCAAAAAATACATAAAGCACTCACTATCCATTTTCTTTATCTGAAATACCCATAGCTTAGTATTCCAAACAGTTCTCCTCTTGATGTTCTATTATTAAATGAATGGTAAATCAATTAAAAAGTGAATATGGTCAATCAGAAGCATAATTTTTATGGAGTTCCCTGATTCAAAGATTTATTTTCTGAAGGCATATGTAGGGTTGCCACTGTTCTTACCTCTACAGAACGAATCACTTTAGAGAGCTCTTTGATGAGATGCCCAGGCCTAATGTTGTCTGGAATTTCAAAGGCATGTTCTGTTACAAGCTGTATGCAAAGGGGGAAGAAAAGATATTTAGTTCTTTTATTTTTCCTATTTTTTTTTTTTCTTTTCACATAAAAGCAGAAATAATACGAAATAAACAAAACTACAAGGGAAAAATAAAAGAAAAACCAGATTGGTTTCTGTAACAATGACCACAAACTGCCAGGACTGATACACAGTAGCTTCCAGCTCAAGCTTTAGTAGTTGGCAGGTATCTCTCAGTGTCTCCAAGAATCCAAAGAAGAGATAACAAAAAGCCATACTGACAACCACTTATTTTTTTTTACCCTCAGTACAGTAATCACCTTTTTTCCCCTTTACCATGGTCAGTATAGAGCAATTCTTCTGACATTCATTAGAGTCATGACTTTAAAAACACCTTAAGACTAAGGGAATTTCACCCCGACAAAAACTTTCATCTCAAGAGCAAACCAAGAACAATTATGAGCAACCAAGATGCAGGTTCTTCTTGATGCGGACATCTTCTGGACATCAATTCTTTAAAATTACCTTCTTATCTTATTTAAAATCTAGCAGGTTGGAAAATGCAACTCAGGAAAAAAACCTATTCCTTCTAAAAAATGTAAAAAGTTGTAAGAGTTTATGTTCCCTTTAATCCTCTGAAACCTTATCAGAGACAGATTTCATACATATACATACACAACAGAAGTCCAAACGCTCTACAGTTAGATTTAGCAAAAAATATTTTTTATGTAGTTGAAATGTCCCTCAGAGCACTTTTAGTTAGAATTAAACAGATAAAACATCACTTAACACACAGGCTAGAATGACTGACATGAATTCCTGTAATCAACTATTTAAATGGAAAAACATCCCAAACACTTTCAGCTGCCCACATTTCTAAAATGAGATTCAGCAGCAAAATGATTGCTAGAAGCAATTCAATACTGTATGTGCATTTCATTGAACCTGGCTTCCTCTCAGTCATTAAAACAAATGCTTTCTCCCCCTCCCCAAAAATCCCAACACCAACATATAACCATGGTATGATTACTCATTTCAGTGCCCCTAATTCTACACGGAAGATTAAATCAGCTGCTATTATTTACCATTGTTCATTCCCTGAATGTATCACACCTCTACACATTTACCCTGGAGAAAACAGTAGTTCTGTCACTAAAATGTGTAATTTTTCCATCAAGTTATTGGTCATTTTAGGACCATTCAACACTTCCTACTTCCCTCTCTCAAAACAAGATGAGTTTGAAAATCTCTAGAAAATAGCACAGAACAATCCTCTAAGATTCACCTACGTTGAAGACATACTCCATGACACAAATGTGGAAAGCTCATGAGAGAGGTTCTCATTTGAGGAGCATGCATTTGCCATTTTTCAGGAACTGTCTGAAATCCTCAGCATGAGCAGATCAAACAGCAGTGTACAAAGATCCTCCTGTCCTCACCTGCGTACAACTTCAAACGTATCACACGTGGTCTGCTGCATGGCAAGACTGGCTCAAAGATGAAGCAGTAGCCAGAAAAGATGGATGCAAGGTATGAAACATGATAGCTGGTGGACAGCAGACAACACTGTGGCTAAATCACTGATGCTCTGCACTTCCCTCACAATGGCTGTGTCTGTTCATCCAGTGGTTTGGGAATACTCACAGCTCTCATTAATAAGCATTCAGAATGCAGCAAGTGCAATTGATTTTTCCTCCCCAGAGAAGCAGAAAACTTATCACATTCCACATAAATCAAAATACTTAATGACCTACTGGACAATACACAAATGCTACAATACTACACTACGGCGATCTAGAAAAAAGGAACTCGAAACCAATCTCAAATCAAAGTAAGGATTTATACAGGCTATGTTTGATTCCAGTTCAAGCCTGATCACTTGGCTTGCTTATTATCCATGCCACAGATGCAGAGATGGCTTGGATTCACAGACAGTGTAAGAGCTTAGGCCCAACATCCTGTAAACACTATGACATTGCTTGCTAACAAGTCCTCATCCAGAACAGCAGAGACCAGGAGACACTGGAGAACCAACTCAGAGGGCCAGCAGAGCTTCATCTGTGATCAGTAATGCTACACCGGCTGGACCCCAGCACATTCCACACATAAAAACCACTTCTGCATTTGCACTTCGTGTTCCCTTCGATGGAGCTCATACTGTTGGATGGAGCATTGTGCAATTATCATTCGTGTTGCATAGTAAGTTCTCTTAGAAGCAGAAGTTGTAAGCAGAAAGAGAAGAGAGATCACAAAGAGCCAGTTCAAGTCTGGCTTGCAACAAGGCAATATCACAGGCAGCAACAAACTAGAATTAAAACCCTCAGAACCAAACTGCCTGTCAGTGAACAGCACTTCCCAGGAGCACCAGTTGCAAGAGGGCTTATTAAAGGCACATGAAAAAACACATGGAGTTAGTCCAGACCCAATTCTGTGCCAAAACAAACAAGCTTTCCTGGAGAGAAGCGCACCAGCAATGCCAGCACTGATGGCATACTTATGATTTTACAAGGGTCAATCAATATTGAGCAAGGACAGTATTCAGTTGAAGTTAATATTCCTCAATCTGAATCTAAACCAAGTCTTCAGCAGGTGTAGCTGAAATGTGCTTTCCACACCACTGACATGCACGGAAAATGCGAAACACCATGGCATTCCATCCCTCCACTGCCTCAGACTAGGATTAATTGACTATATAAACACATTTCTTAGAAAAAGTCCCACCTTATTACCCTATCCTCTGGCATTCTTATCCCATCCTGAGGTACAGCAAGATTCTACTTCCATCAGCTACAATACTTGAGCTTATTAAATTGTCTAACAGACTTTCTTAGCATCATGGAATATAAAATTGTCATCATGATTCTTCCCCAAATCAGTAGCACATACTTTCAATAGACTTTTTCACTACTCATTAACAGATAAAAATAATCTTAAACTTTAAAAGGGCACAGACCTTCACTTAGTTCTAAATCAAAACACAGCTCAGTAGCAAACAAAATCACTTATACTTACTTCTTTTTTCATCCATAACTTTAAAGCAGTAAGTAAAGCCTTCACTCCTTGCACTAAATAGCTTGGAGGCTGGAAACCATCTTCCCTCAGTTCTAAAAAGGATACAGAAACCGATTTAGAAACATAACAAGAGAGAAAATAGAATGATACCTACCCTTCAGCCAATAAAGTTGCCATTGTACAACAGTACTGTAAAGGAAAAATTGTGCAAGGAAATGAGACATGGCATCCTGCATTTATGTGCATACTGTAAAAAGAATGACCACAAAAAAAAAAAAAAAACCCTAACGTGATTCTAAAAATAAACCTTATTTTTTTAACTTATTCTCGTATGAATTAGTTTACAACATCCTAAAGGTCATTTAGGGAAAAAGAACCCAGATCTAAAATACAGAACAAAAAATAACATATTTGAAGAAAGAAATCACTTCTATTTCATTGAGAAATATTTTAGTCAAAGGGGACCAGCAGGATGTGGGATGTATCTCTAAATTAGAATTTGCATTGCTTATCTCCTTACATATGCAAATGGCTCACACTACCATACTTCCACTTCCCAAACATTTTTTGTCACCCTTCCAATTATCACAGTTCTCCCTCACATGGTTTACATCATTTTTACTCCCAAAATCAAAGGGACAGGGGGTGGAAACCACTCGGCTTCAGAACCTTCTCTTCTTAGGGAAGTTGGTGTTCCCTAGTGATTGCAATTCTTTTTCATTCTCTCTTTTGCTTCATGGGGGTAAAAAAAGAAGGGAAAAGAAAAATCCTCCATAAATAGCCAAAGGTAAATTAAGACCTCTCCTCATGCTCCTTACAAATATTTCCACTTGTCAATAGCAAATGGATCAACACTAGAACCATTTGGCTCATTTTATTCCCTTAAAAGAATACACTAATAAAACACCATTCTTATGGATGATGTATTAGGAAGCTGGCAGAAAAAGGAAGGTTCTGTGAATAAACAGCTGCTCTTCTCTCAAAGGCCTCCTATTTGTTAAGGGGTATGAGAGGTACTGGCAGCAGAAATCTTCCTGCCCATTAGCTGACTCAGTTGATAAAACTTTAAGAATACAATGGAATACCCCAGGCTGAATTTTTTAGGTGCAATAGAAACAATTGCATGAACTAGAAGTAATTCAAATTAATGAGTACAGCATACATTAACAACAGCACACATTGCTTATTTTGAAACCCCAAGAATTAAGAAAAATATTTAGGTGGATGCAATAATACACATCATGAAACACTGTCTGCCAATGAAAAGTTAAAATTCAAATGTTTGTGACCCTGTTACCAATTTATAAAAAGATGCAGAAAGACATGCTGTGTTGGTTGTGCTTACTGACCTGAATTTCATAAAAAGTACTGCTAACAGTTTGATATCACCATTACCCCACGAAACCAAACTGGTATCATCCTTTATTCGTAAAACAATGGATTCTGACTAGCAAACACCTAATTCATATGAGTCTTGATGCCAAAATCCAATAAAAACTTCACCCTAGCCATGGAAACATCAATTTTTATTTTTTATTATGTTTATAGGTCATAGCATTGTTCAGTGACAAAACACTTGCTAAACCAAAGATTAGACATAACATGAGAATAAGCTTCACAGCCCCTCCCTAAGACATCAGCCAGAAGAGTTTCCTAGCCTATGGACTCAGGAAGTCGTGGGGTAAAAAGGGGAGAGGGAATAGTGGGGTGAACAGACACAGCTTATAGTTAGCTAGATTTTAACAGAAACATACATGTTCCACTGCCTTTCCGGCAGGAACACAGTTCCTATGGCTTCTGATGAGCTTATAAACATTAAATATTTATGAATGAGACAAACCAAAGCAAGCTTTCAAGATAAAAATACTCTTTTTTGGAAGGAAAAGTTTTCTGCAAGCTTGTTCTGTTTGGTAAGATTTCTGAGTTGCTCCAGGGTCACCCCAAGACTTTAAATGCTCATTTAGGAATCAAGGGTTGTTCAATGCTTTGTTGAATGGAGACAAGATAATCTTCAATAACTTGTAACTGTTTTTGTATTAGAAAAAGTTATGTGATATTCTGATCTCTTCCAAAAGAGAAGTGTAATTCAGCAGCCTCCTCTGAAGGTTGGCTTCTGTTCTTTGAAATATGCTGTATTATTAAGATTAAACAGAGCAGGCACAGGGCAAGGTACTTGAGAAAAGAAGGTGAAGTCAGATAGGCACAAATATACGTGGATAGAAACACAGCAATTAAAGAATGGATGAGGAAGTTTGGAGAAGAATAGTAATTATTAGGAACTGGAGGCTGTTGAGACACCTATTGGATAAGCACTGACATAAGTGATTTAACACAGCTTATAGGAACCAATGCATCTTTCCTACAAAAGCCCTCACAGACATCTTTCCTTTCACAACCAGGAGCAGAGGACAACAGGCACTGTGACTGGAAAGGTCAAAAAAAATTGTAGAAGTGCAAGAAAACTTCTTTGTTCGGTGGCAAAGCCACCAAGAAGAAACCCATAGACACAAGTTAGCGGGATCATTTCATTGAATTATTTGCTCAAAGTAAAGGCTATCAAACGATATTCAAAGATCTTAAATGAGATGAAAGAAGCCTGGGAGAAAAAACTGATGCCATGGTCCATTATTATTTGAGAGAAAAAAAATTATAAAAGCAGACACATGGACATCTCTTAAAAACAAGTATTACCTTTCAATGTTTCCAGTAAGTTTTTGGCCACAAACCAACAGATGGCTTCAAAGAAAGGAAATTTGAAAAGATCCGGGGTTTTTAGCCTCTTCTCCATTTCATAACACCTGAATAAATGCAAATATTACAAAACATGAATGTTTTAATTATCAAATTCATTATTCAACTATGTAATCATTCAAATTGACACAATGTCCAAAATAAAATGAAATAAAATAACCATGGCCATGATAAATAAAAGAAGTCAAGTACCACATAGTTAAACCCCAACAAGACCACAGACAAGATTGAACTCTGGTCTCATTCAGGCTCTGACCTTATCAAGTTTGACTGCGGCACTTCTAAGAATAAAGTTGGACTTCATAAAACTAGGATACAAACCCAATGTGTGATCTTTTAACAGATGGAATTTTATCGGGATTCCACTGTAATAAATAAAAACAATATGTTTAGAAGACAGCTCTACATCTTGGACAAAAACTAAATACAGCTGCCCTTAGAGCAATGCTGACTTGAGGATGGTCATTTCAACTGAGTGTTGCACACCTGGGCTTGCTTAGTTTTGTTTTACTCACTTATACTAATCTCCAAAGTAGAATTTTTTCCTTTTTTTTTTTTTCCTCCTTATAGTCACTTAAATTGTTGCACTGCCTTCATTTCGCTTTTGAAACAAACTTTCCAGAAGTAAAGCAAGAGAATGTGCTTGATACATTCTAACTGAAAATGCCACTATTGTCTGTTAGAGAGCCGGTACCAATTTCATCCTGGTTAAGCACACGAAAAGAAAATCTCTATGAAAAGAATATCCTACTTACTGGGGAACAAATACAGGAAGAGCTGAGACTAACCTGAGCTGCATGCCAATGTTGAGGTTGTGCAAAAAATTTCCTCCAAAAGCCATACAATCCTGAGATGTGAGCACAGCGTGAATCCAGCCTGAAATGACAGATTGTGAAACTTAATATATACATTTGAATTATTCTAAGACTGTTTTAAAATATGTGTATAAGTAAAAATACTGTTCCTGAAAGAAAAAAAAAAAAGCAAACAGATTTGTATTCTGTTCTAGGAACAAGTAATCTAAATTTTAACTACATGTAAACTACAGCTTTTCAGAAATCTAGTGAAACTGTAGTTTTCTGAAAGAACTAAGCTTAAAACATTTATCATTGGGAGGCAGCAGTAAGGATGCAAACTTTTCAAGTAAAAATTCCAAAGGTTTTCACTCCATCCACAAATATAAACAACTCAGGAGGGGAAAAGCATACTGAACAAAAGATCAAGTCATAAAAATGAAACAAAATTATACGTCTTTCAATATTTACATGTTGCTTACAGTAACTGGGTTGTTTGCACAACATAGTCATTTAGCAATACTGAAGTTTCTCAAATAGGAATTCAGAGGGGGTCCCATAAATTATTCTAAATACAGTCATTCTAAGTCAAGTGAAATTATGATCAGCTTAAAACCCAGTCTAGACACACTATAAAGTTTGCCACATAATTGAAATATTGTCCTTATGAAATCCACTATTCAACATGGTAAAGCACGGCCAACATTATGCTATCAATCCAGCTAATTACTACTGGATAATTTCAACTAAGTACACAAAAGAACACATAACATGAGCTTCCTGATTAAAAATAGTTATCTGTGAAATTTATACTGTGGAGCTTTAATATAAGTAAACCACAAGTAGACTTTCTCTGTCAAGATCTTTTTTCTGATTCTGCATGCCTACAGATGATCTTTGAGACAAGATGAGTTGGCCTGACATTTGCAGACACTTCATGGTTTCACTGAGTGCAAGCAAGATGGACAAACACAGGAAGCTTCCCAATCTGAGGAAAGATCAGACTGAATCAAAAACAACTACATACTACAAACCAGCATTAAATCCATGCCCTAATTCAGCTCACAAATGAGTAGTTTTATGCCACACCTGCATCAACTTAGAATTTTAATTTTTTTACATTCCTGCTTGCTATTTTTATGCTATACTTTTGATCAAGGTCTACATAACAAGAAATGAAAATCTGTTGCAGACCACACTGAATATATTGAATAATATTTAAATAACTCTAAAGAGCCTCCTAGTAGATGCTGTTCACCTACATGCAAGATTAATTTTAGATCAGAAAACTACTCTGAACATATTTCCAATATTATAAAATAATTATGACATCCACTAGCATCAGTGCAAGCAGAAACAGCAAGTAATTTTCACCAGAGATCAGGAGGTTTTTTTCAAAGTCTTTACTTAGCCTTACAGAATTTCCCATTTTTTAAAACATCTGTCTTGAAACCTAGTTTAATTTATGGGTTCTTCCACTGTACTCCATCATATCCATATGAATAAATATGTGTGTCTACACATACATGCACATGTGTAGACACGCATTTGTATTTGAAAGTATCTTTTTATGTGTACACACATTGAAATACATGTACACATGAGAAATTACCATCTGATGATACTTTTGTTAGTGGCCACATTAAAGTGATCGTTCAGATTCAGCTGATTACTTAAAATGCAGTAACTATTTTCTGTCAGTCACAATAAAGTTCTTAATTCTGTAATTCAGCTTTCTCTGTTCATAGATACATGAACTTACACAGACAATTAATGCTATGTCTAGCCAGAAGTACATGATTTTAAAAGTTCTGGCTGTTCAGGAATGTCAAGGGCACGTAGAGGGCCTCATCAGGTAGTACTTACTCTGCACAAGCTGTGAACTGATCAGTAAACACTGAACCTCACAGGTACAGAACTGAACTATGAGAAAAATGAAATAGTCTAGAAAGTGCAGGATGGAATAATGTACTGATCATGATGTTCAAAGCTTCTTCCAGAAGCAGGATTGTAACCATTTTCCTGCTCTGTGTATTTAAAGCTTTCTATCCCCCTCAAAAAAGAGACAACAGCACCCAGTACAAATTTTTAATAATAAAGTAATAAAAAGCATTTATAGGGAAAAGTTGAATAAGCAAAAAAATCAAAACCTGGCAGTCATTTTATTGGCAAAATATGGTTTGATTTATTAAAGACTTGCAAGGTTATGGTATTTGGGAGTTTGGGTAGGCTGAGGTACTTTGTTTGAAACATTTTTCTGTGCTTTCTTCTCCTACCAAAGAAGTTGAATTGTTTTGAAATTTCTCACAACAAAAGCAAACCAAAAAGCCCACCCAACTTGTATTCTTAATACTCTAGCCTACAGCATAAGAAGCTTATGTGACGTTTTTGTAATAATTAGGCCTAGTAGGCAATGCAATACTGAAATCTGTAAAAATAAAACTGTATTATAAAGTTAGGGTAAGAATTTAGCCTGGATACTTATCAAATAGTGAACAATCTCTGCTCTATTAATTGAAACTACTTCCCTGGTAATCAAATTCAACTTTAATTTGTTGTCTTCTAATTGGGTAACAAATACCCTTTCATTCCTTGATAATTGTTATGATTGTCAGCCAATCTTAAAAGCTAATTACTTGTTTTGAAAATCTGAATTTATAATTTTTTTATTATTCTCTCTTATCCATAATTTTAAAGGATACCAAATGCTGATAATGCAATTATTTTATGATATTGATAATTCCTGGTGATTAAACATGCTAAGTCCTAATAGCAAGAGTAAAATCTTACCTGTCGGAACAAATAAAGTGTGTCCTTGCTTCACAACACACTTGTAACACTTGTCAACCTTATTCCCAAAATATACTTCACTCTGGGTGACAGATGAACTCCAGGACTCATAGAGAGCCAAATTTTCATCAGTGGGTTTGATCAAATAGAATATCTTCTCACCCTATTAAAAAAATGTACCAAATAAAAAAATTAAGGTTTTCCTAGAGGTACACTACAACCCCTGACTCACTTCTAATGAAGTAACAGATTGAGCTAAATGTAAAGTATTCAATCTTCCCACTATGGCATAGTGGGACACAGACTTCCCAGCCCAGTGTCTCACAAATGCAATCCACCAAGAGCTTAGATCTAGCACATTAACCAGGTGGTGTCTTGTCATTTAAAGGAAGCAAACGAATTAACCAGAACTTCTCACTGGATGACAAAAAAATCCAGTTTTTATAAATAATTCATGGATATGCACACACCTACCAAAGGAGAAAATGGAAGATGAAACCACTTTGCCTCTTCTATGACATACGCATGGTCAAATTTGTGACAACAAAAAATTGAGTATGTCAATGATTTTCGTTCTTTTTTTTTTCCTAGTAAAAACTTCATTATATCACCCACAAGTCTACTAAAGTGATCAGTCAACCAATTACAGTCTAGAAGTCACCAACAGCATGCTAAAACAAAACCATAAAAATGCAACACCGGAGATCAGTAATTCACTTTCAAGCACTTCCCTTAGCATTGCAAGCACAAGATTTCATGGAGGTGATAATGCCACAACAGAAGGCTGCACACTGAATAACTTTTGTTTCAGTATAGTCATAGACATCCAAGGGGTGGTAGGGCACTGGAACAGGCTCCCCAGGAAAGTGGTCACAGCCCGACAGAACTCAAGAAGAACTTGGACAGTGCTCTCAGGCACCTGGTGTGACTCTTGGGATGTCCTGGGCAGGGCCAGGAGTTGGACTTGATGATCCTGATGGGTTTCTTCCAACAGGGCATATTCTGTGATTCTGTAAATCAAGAAGCACTCATACCCAGAGAACGTGGTACCAAACTGATGTTCCTCCGAAGTCAATATGAAAATCTGTATAGCTGTCCTGGACACCCATTAAGCAATACTTCTGAACAAAAGGCTTAGGGAAGACAGAATCATCTGGCCAATAATTTTCCACCCACGAAAGCTTTCTGGCAATGTCTGGTACTTCCACTAATTCAGACATCCTTTTAAAAAACAAACAAACGAAAAAGAGCTGTTTATATAAGCAGGAGTGAGCACACCTCTTTTTAAATGACAGCTTCCTACAAAGATGTTACTTATGAACTAATAAATATGTTTTATATCTATATTACATGACAGTGGCTGTCTACATAAAATACACCTCCTCCTGTCTTTCCCACTACAGGCATTATATTCCTACACATATTATTCAGCTTAGTGAAAACCACTTCCTACATTCAAGGAAACAAAGTCAATACTTACTTTGTGTCCGAGAATTCCAGGCTGATCACATTCAATACTTTGGGTCGGTCAGGATTTGTGAAGTATTTAATGTAATTATGGAGCTTCATTTTACTGTCTGCTTGTCTTGCTACATCTATGACATCTATCACTTTGTCACCACCTGTAAAAAACAGGATAACTTTCTTAATGCTATCACAGATAAAAGACATTTGGTATTAAGAGAAAGTTAAATTTTTTCCAGTTTTTATCAAAACATTTCTGCAGGAAAGCTCCACTACTATCATTATTCTCTTGGAAGAGAGACAGATCAGTATAAACCAACTTTTTATTAGGTTTAACTTTAATTACTATAATTAGCTGAGGACAGAACTGAAAACACTCTAAGAATAAATCCTCTTTCCTGTGGTTAACCAAAAAGAAAAGAGTAGTAAAAAATGGCTGTTTAAAAAAAAAAAAAAGGGTTTATGGTTGCAATTGCCAAGAGTAGAATCAAGACAGTTATGAAGGCAGATAATTTTCTCAGTTTTCCTATCAACCATCCCCAAACCCCACCTTTCTTACATACATGCACAAGCTACAAGCACGCAGGAATTTCACTGAAAAATTATCATGGGTGTATTTCATTTCTGATGACAATAAAGAGGGGGTTACACACTGTGTGTTCTGAAGTGATACATTTAGAGAACTAGACAAGCCAAGAGGAAAGGACTAACAGCACCACTGTAATAGCAATCGGTTTATTGTGGCCACACAATGGCCAAATTTGACACTTAATTTTGGAATGCTGGAAACATGCCTAGATGTACATTATAAACATATTCATTTTAAAACTGTAGGTTTCTATCATCTTGATAAATTCCAGCTGAAACAGTACTTATTCAGTCTTCTTATTTTTAATTTCAGTACTAGGAAGGTAAATCTGTGGCATGCCAATTTTTCCCCTGAACTGGAAAACTTGGCAGGTCAAAATGTACATACACGGATGAGACAATCACGTTTCTATCTGAATCCAAAGAGGGTGTAATCCAGAATAAAAGATTCAGAAATATCATCATGATAATTAATCTTTAAGGCAGAATACACACTACTATTTATCATCACAATGATGACAACACTGCACATTCTGGTGAATATTGATGGACAGAAAACCTACTTTCAGCACACATCATTACGTTAGGTGCTCATGAGAATAGACTCGGGCTTCTCAGCTGTACCATGTGTTACCAGAAATGTCCTGCTGCAGTTGGACATTCATCAGTCTCTGTCTGTACTACACACTTACACGAGGCTGCCACAATTACAGATTGATAAGAGATCTGAGAAGAAAGAACTGGTTCTTGGGAAGCCTCTCTGGGCAAAGGACGCCAAGGTAGGAAATTTTTCAGGAAGATTTAATTCAGAAAGGCCAATTTACTGAGTCCAAAACATTAAGTTTGGACTAACAGACTAACCAATGCTTAAACTTATTAATCCTAAGAGTGATTAATTCAATTCCCATTATCCTTGGATTACATGTAGCAGAAAAAAAACCCAGCCTGCACTGAAATTAACAGGTTTGAAAGTTGAGACATAAGGCTGTAGTCCTATCACACATCTACCAAACAGACACACACAAAAACAAAACGAAGAAATACCCACTCCAAACCATAGCTTTGATTTTACTCTCTGCTAGTCTTGAATTTAGAATAAATATTTTGCATTCTGGAAGCTCTTATAATCATGCAAGTAATTATTTTAATTTACAGTTGGGATCATTTTAATAAGTACTCCAGAGTGACTCTTACCTACATAGCGTTCCACATCTAAAACGGAGAAAGTTGGTGGAGGAAGTCTGAGTCCCAGACCATCTAGTTTAGGAACCATAATGGGAACATCAAACCCATGCTTCTCCAGATATCTTTGTGTTAACTGGCTTCCATGCATTTTCAAAATTACTTCATCAGCACTGTGAAAAGAAAGGATCGAGTATTAACAGAAAAGCATCCTCCAAGCACTATTGAAATAAAAAAACAACTCAGTTTGGGGGAGGAGAGATGGAAATGGCTACATCTGAATCCAAAAGAAAAATACAGTTACTGTTTTATTAAGCATTTAACTAAAAGACCAAGTAAACAACCTCAACAAGCGAAGAAATTTTTACTGTAATGCATTATCTGGAAACTCATAGTCCTTCTGTATGACTAAAGAGAGTAACTTAAAAAGGATGGGGAAAAGGAATTATAAGAGAAGGCATTAAAGTACATTTTGCTAACAATTAAAGTACATTTTGCTAACAACAACCACCAGCTGCTCTAAAGAAATTTCAGTCATTATGTTTCAGTGAGATACCCGATCAAGCTCAGCATCAAAGTACAATCATGTTTCTCCACTTTCTTCTGAAGCATGCAAGAATGGGTGAACTACCAGCTCACGTGAATATTCTGTGTTACTTGGAATGAAACTGAGAACTATCCCTCAACTAAAGGAATAGACAGACAATATTCTGACAGTAAGAGCGCAAACACCAAACAAACAAAACAAAAATCCCACCCAAAAACTCAAAACCTCTCAGACCACCCTGCAGCAGTCTCAGCAGCCAACCCATCCCGGTGCAAAACTGAACAGGGGAAGCTACTGCATGAAAAGGCAGATGTATCCATCTGAGACAGGGATGCGCTAGGAAGAATTCTGAAGAAGGAGGAAGTCATCCTCAGCCTTCACTATGTGAAGCAGAGAAATGTTAGTCACTTCCTCTAAGACACACTCAGAGGACATTTCACAGCATTTTCCCACCAAAATGTGTAAGGAAGGGTCTGTACCTTGGGAAAGAGCGAGCCCGCAGCTGTTTAACAAAGGTCCGTGTTCCAGCCTGCACTGGTTTGGAGCCATCATCTGGCTCTGTGTAGTCATGTCTGTGCCAGTTTCTCCTCTTCTTCACTACAAGTTTCAGAAGGATTAAACATGGAGTTAGTTACACCAAACAACTCAGATTAGCAGTCATCCCATCAGTGAGACAGACAGGCCTCAATCACATTACTGTGATTAACAAACCTTATTTCTTTATTAAGTGACACTCTACCTATTTCCAACAAATGAAATCTGCGAGACACAGTAAGTCTCTGTACTTTTATAGTTCCTTCTATATGAGAATCTCAGTGCACACTACACACAATTTAAGGCTCCATATCCAGTCCAGCACAAATAAACAGGTGCAGCCTGAAAGCTGTACAAACCCAGTGACTCAGCTACAAAACTAACAATCGAACCTTAATTTCTTAAAGCTCAGACTTTTTTTTTAATATATAAAAGAATCACACCACTTGAATAGCCAGAGACTTCATTTTAAATATTCACACAAGGTTAGCAAGACTTAATCCCACTGTGCTATCACACTCTATAAGCATGCCCATATCCAGGTCTGATAATATTACTGCTATTCACTACCATTTCTACTGCTCGGGTCTCCATTGCAGTTTTGTGTGTAAACTGTTTCAGGCAGGTGTGATCTTTACAATACATGTAACAGAAGCACTGCACTCCAAAACATACAACTTCTTAACAGTTTGAAGCTTTAATGCACTGGTACAGCATTTTAATGAACAACAAAGGATAAATTGAAGTTCTATTACAATTTTGGGAATCTGAAACTGATAGTTCAATAGTGGCAAAACTGCATTTCTAACCGCTCCTGGAAGGGCCATGGAAACTGAAACACTAGACAGTCTGATAAAAACTTGTTGTGGTCATCTCCCCATGATAAATGACAGATAGCCAAATGGAAAAATGTATGCGTAAAAAAAATGTATGTACATCCACAGAACCATGGAATGGTTTGGGGTGGAAGGGACATTAAAGATCATCTAGTTCCAACATCCTTGCATGATGAACAAAAATACCTTCCACTATCCAGACTGCTCAAAGCCCCGTCCAACCTGGCCTTGGACACTTCCAAGATGAGACACCCACCACTTCTTCGGGCAACCTGTGCCAATCTCCCAGTAAAGAATTTCTTCTTGAATCTAAACCTACTCTCTTTCAGTTGAAAGCCATCATCCACTGGCCTATCACTAATGATCTCAGTACAAAGTCATCTTATTTCTTATAAACCCCCTTTGCATACTGTAAGTTGTTCTATAAAACATTGTAAAGTGGACATACAAAAGCTCCCCATTTGAATGTTTTGACCTTGAGTGAAGGAGAGGACAAAGTGAATTATGATACTGTAGTTAACTGCCTGTCTTCAGATTTTCATAATTTCACAACAAATCATTTCACAATGGATATTTCATTGATTCAGCTTCCTCAACCACACATTTTTCATCTTCATTTATAAAGAACACAAGCTTACAGCCTTGAACAGAAGCCCTTGGCTGTATCATCTGTTTGTTAGTAAACTGCTCTTTGGAGCACTACCCCTCTATACAAATAAACCTGTATTTCTCATCCTCAAACTCTAAACAGGCTGAGAAGCCCTATTAAATCCTCAAGAGGTGCCTCTATGAAAGGGATCACCATCTCGCCACTTGGGAAACAAACTCCAAGGGTGCTGAACTTCCTACCTTTACCACTTACTGTACTAAGAAACACACTAAGGGTCCAGTGATTTTAAGGATGCATTTCAGTTTTTCCTAAAAAAAGCCAAACTCTGCTCCATAGCTAGACAGCTACTACTGGAAGACTGCCTCAAGAAGATTTACTGACACCAGATCCATAATTTAACCACTAATATTAAACAGAAATTTAATTGCATATGCTGAGGAAACTCAGAAGATGAAAAAGCTAATGTTATTTGTCAACACGAATAGTGTTTTACAGTTGTCTGCCAAACAGCCTGAAATACAACATCCAGCAAAACCACTGCATTAATACAAATTGTAACTCCATGAAAGAACTCATTCTTAAATTCACCTAAGTCATGATACACCCAAAATGTAAAAACCCACTAGCAATACTGAAAACATAGCTCACTGTAATAGGAAGCTGAAGATGTATGAGGAGGGGGAAAATAGTTTCTAAAAAAAGAAAAAAAAAATTGCTGCTTCTCCAGAAAAAAATAGTTGGTTATACAGGAATAACAGACATCTAATAGTCATTACACATAAGAGGGAATAATTCCTATTGATGTGCTGTTTCCCACATACATGACAACATGGACCCTTTAGAAGACTTTTAAGAGAATAAACTGACATTTATAGATCTTCTCTAACCTGAAAACTAGTGCTGCTTAATGAGCCAACTATCCAAATACTGTAAAACATCATAAATAATGAAGACAGGTTTATTAAGTTTTCAAAGCTATTTTCTCAGTCATAAATAATAATACAAGAAATTAGCGGCTAATACTAATTTTCAACAGAGTAGTTTCCCATAAATTCACTGCTGTTACCACAGATCATTAAAATTGTAAGATGATACAGCTGCTTAAGAGATTTTATAGCACAGACACACTTTTTAAAGTCTGTCTTTCCAACACTTACAAATCAGAAAATAAAATCATTCTTTCGTTTGTACTTGGCAATGTACAAAGCATCATCCTTTCATAATAGAACACTGAAGAAAAGGAAACAGTAATGAAAACTTCCTCTGCTTCCATATCCCTTAATTCTAGTGCTTTATTATCCCCTTAAGACCTTACAGAAACAATTGCAAAAAAATCCAACATTTTAACTAAATGAATCCTAACGCTCAAATTAAGGAAGGAATCCGTGTTCACCCTTGGTGTTTCTAAGAATTGAGGTAAAACCTGCTGTGACAACACCAAGAACTTCACAAGACAGTAGCAGGGAGGCTGAGAAAAAGAAGAGTGTGCCGGAAGTTTTCATGAAAATTAACTGGAAAGATTACTTTTTCTTTTTTTTTTTCATTGCATTCCTCCTACACTCAAAACAATGGGCCAGTAACTCCCTACTTAGGCAAACCCTCTTCCTTGTCTTCACCCACTACTGGGCTGTTTTGTTTGCCTCAGAGACCACCACCTGCTAGGCTTCAAATGGAGACCATCAAGAGGTGTACACAAGTACAATGAGGCCCCAAGTCTTGGAAGAGGTACTGGAGATTCCCAGGGACCAAAAAGGCAGGAGAAATGTTGGCGCAGGAAGACTGCAAAATTTTAGAGATCACAGAATACTTGTTAAGGCCTGGTACAACAACATCTCATTCTCAGCTCAGACCAAGCATGCGCATGAAAACCACGAACAAAAAGATACTGGTTGGAGGATAGCTTCAGAACTGAGAAGGGAAAACCAGACAAAGAAAGTAATGTCCTGACAACTACAGTCTTATAAGCATTTACTGAACATTGTGCTTTCTCAAAGCTCTGGACACCACAAGCTGGTGACACATCTGACTCACAGCATTCGTGCAAATAGAGCATTTTTAGACTTAAGGATCACTGAGAAAATTTTGACACTAACAGAATGAATATGAATGCTCTAAATCAAATAATCAAAAAACACAAACCCACCTCCACAGTATATTATTATTTTTTTAATTGTTCTCTTTTTAAATCACTTATGATTTTAGGATTCATTATTTAGCATTTTATACACATGGCTGCTTATTAAAGGTCTTCTAAAATTGTTCTTCCAAATCATGAAGAGGATTTAAAAAAAAAATATGTGAAGAAATTGATTAGTAATTTTATCTTTCCCTCTAACTATGCTGTAGCTTTCTTTTCATTACTGGAACTTTCACACAATTAATTTTGTAGGAAACTGAAAGAAACCACACATTTGTACTGTAAAGTATGTGTTTCCAGGACATTTTAAATAATGTTTTTTAAATTTACTACCTCATTTGATTACATATTCTGTTGAAACCAGAATATACTTGTCTTCTTCAACAGCTGAATTTTTGTCTCTTTGAAAACTCTTAGACAAAGTGATTTTAGACTATGAAGCTGGAAATTAAAATGCTTTTTTTAAACTTACATACATAATGTCATATGACTGAAGTACTTTGGAACATTTCTGCAATACCTGAAGTCATGAGACATTATCAGTCTCTAAAAACTGAAGGAAGTAGGGCCCAAACCACAAACTACCATAGATTTGATTCTGACAGCTGAGAACAATTAATGAAACTCAATGTGAAGACATATTTAGTTATATCACCTCTATTTGGGTTGGTAACTGACATGTCTGAAGCTTCTACAAAATCTAGATGATCTACACACTTGAGGCAATATGAAATAACAAGGATAATTTTTACCACAGATTCTTGTCTTTTTGAAAAGCCTTTCAAAACAAAAATCCCTCTTATCTCACTGTCAAATTGCTGCAGGTGAGACAGCACTTACAAGAAAGGTTATTTACAGGCGTCAGGGTGAAGCAGCCTAGCTCTCACTAATCAAGTAAATAAAAGAAGTTTTAAATTTACTAGTTTATTATTTTGAAAAGTCTGATATAATCTCTCATCTACTCCTCTTCCTAGTCTCTCTATTCCACAGAAAAAAGGAGACAGAAAGTTAAGGGGAAAAATAGCCGTTGTTTGTCCTCTGATATATAAGACAAACATGCAGATTTTGAACTGAAAATAACCACTGGAGTGCGAAAAACTACAAGCACATAAAGCAGCATTTATCTTACCTTTTGGCTGACAGACCATGAACTCACATATTACAGAAGCTACATATCATGCAACACACATTAATTAAATCAGTAATTGATGCTTAATCACTTTGTTCATACTCCACAAGACTATCACTGAGGGTGGTTTTATACTTATTTCTAAATGTAAAGTAAATTCAGATTTGAAAATATTATTTAAGCCAACATTGACTATAAAACATTATGTGGTGTCTCCAAGGGAGAAACCAACCCCCCAAACCCCCAAAAAACAACAACAAAAAAGAAACAAAAACCAACCAAACAAAAAAATCCACCAAAACAAAAACACAACAAACAAAATCAATAACAACAAAGCCCACAACCAAACCTGCATTAGAAAACAAAAAAAGACCATGGCTCAGTGCTTGGAGGGTAAAGACACATTGCTTATTAATACTTTTCAGGTCTGAACATAGAAATTCAATTCATGGTTGGGAAAGTGAAATTTATTTTTAGATTTTTTACAACCCTGTTTTCATTTGAGAAGGGGAGATGGGGGAAAATCTAGGGAGTTGGATAAAGCAGTATCCTTTCAGTAGTTACTGAAAGAATGTTTCATTTTTTCACAGCAGATCTCTACAGCAAATTTATCTACTGAAAGAAGACAGAAGAGATATCTCCTATTGCTCTGTATCGGACTCTTCTGGCAACTCATTTTGACCTTCGTGGAAAACCTTGTTTATAAATTAGAAACCTGAGATTTAGAATTGTGTCATTTTCAGGGACATAAATAGGGGGGGACACACACACACAACAAAATCAAAAACAACAAAAAGGCACAAACAACACCCACAGGATGTTCATATTCTGCTATCACTGTTGAAAAGTTACATTTGACTACTGTGGTATACAACCTACAACCATCAAGAAAGGAAAGACACCTAACTTTTACATTTTTTCAAAGTTGCCTACCTAGGTATTTATCAGAATTTTGATGATTAAAATACAGGAACCTTGCAACCACATTTTCATTTTCTTTTTTTTTTTTTTTATGATTCCCTAATTTTCATTATCTCACTCTCTGCCAAGTCCAGATGGTTTTCTACTAACTCTGTGCACTTTGATTTCACCAATCTACAGCCGTGCCTTATTTTATCTGTATCTCCACATCAGGGAATCTTTCAAGATGGTTTGTTTGTTTTGCAGGTTTTTAATCAGCACAGAGTTAGTCATGTAGAACCAGTACCTTCTAAATAATCAAACTCATCTTCTGAATATTCTTCTGAACAGTCCTTTGCAGTTGTACATAGAGAGAAAACAGTCCAAACATGTAAGATGAAATCTGAATAACCCATACTTACTTAGAGAAGGTCCATGGAGAATTGCACAGTTGGGACAATGGTACAGATCAATGTCAACAGCATGGTGCTCCTCTACCCCAACGCAGCTGGAATAATATTTTTTACATGTTAATGAGAATGCACACAGGGTTCACTTTTCAAGCTAAAAAATAATTAAATCTTAGGTTTTTATTAAAACATGCTTACTCTACAAAATGATAATGAGATACCAGATCATCTCAACTACTGGGCTGCCACATAAATTTTGAGTAATAATTTATCGTGGAACACAGAATGTCATTTAAAAAAATCATAAACAGGAAACAAGAATCAAATTCCTATAAAAATGAGCAAATCCATAATATATACACCATTACCCCCCAAAACCTTGACCCTAATTACAGGAAACAATTTATACAAAATCCTTCAAGCAATTTTGCTCACAGAAGCTTATGAGTTAAAAAAAAAAAAAACCTGAGATTTATGTGCTGTTAATTTATAGAAGATATAATGGATATTTTCTTTGTGTTTCTTTTTCTTTCTGCAAAAAGCACGTAACTGACTCCTACTCTCCATGACAAATTCATGAAAAATATTTTCACGTTACTCTTGAAATCTTTACAATACAACTGGCTTTTAAGCTACACAAGTGACCACACAAACAAATTAGTAGGACTGCTTTTGGTTTAAAATATCAGTAAGTATTTTAAAGAGCACTTGAGAGATATAGTGTTTTCTCAGTGCATATTTTTTTTTCTAGATAAAACAGTCAAAACATGATTATAAGCAAAATCTTCACAATAGTCAGGGCAAGGGGTCTGCTTTGCTGCTAACTAAACAACACAACTTTAAAGTCAATGAAGTACATTTTCTCAGAAGCTGAAACACTAGAGGTTAATTGGAGAACATGTTCTTTTGCACAAAGTTCTTAAGGAAAAATAAACAAGTAATCCCTGCTTGCTGGTCTGAATCCTGGCAGACTTCTTCGTTCTCTGAAAAGTTCACTGACACTTATGAAATTGCTGACTTTACAGTTAATACAGAAAAAAAGAGTACAACTCTGAACGTTTACACCAAAATTAGGTATGTACACTCAATGCATTCTAGCAACATAAGAACTGGAACAGTATCCCAGTCACGTAACCCATTTCATATCAAGTGTAATCAGTGCTTAAACACTGAAGCTTTGAAATGATCCAGCTACACAAAGTCTTTTCCTCAGCAGCCTTGTGCCAAAACTGCTGACACGCTCCAGCAAGTGTCAGTACATGCTGCCAAAACAATACAAGATACAGTCTAGCACTGAAAGCACAATGAGCAAATCCAATCTGAAACTGAAGAGCATCTCCACATAACTATCAATGGGAAGTACATTCTCAGTTCCCTTTAAACATTCAGCTAGCTCTACTTCCCCATTCCCTACATACCACATGAAATCCAGAAATGAGCTTTTCTTATATGCATACTATTTTAAAATCTAAATACAAAACTCAGCTGCCATAGTTCATTGCAATTCTTGCAATATTTAGCATCTACTTTAAGACCACAGCTACAAGAATCATAAGTACATGAAAATCCAGCTGACATATAAACAAAAAGGAAGGCAGAAGCAGTCTTTAAAAATGCATGTCCCATTTCCTTCTGCTTGTGTTCTCTATCTTTTTATAGAATAGATGAATGACTCATAATCCTATGCATTATAAGAAAATCATTTTAAAATGTACACTCTAAAAGCCCCAAATCAGAATGCTGGTTTTATACATCTTTAGGAATCTCATTATTTTAGCTAAATTCCCAATTTTTGAACAGCTAAAGATATTTATGTTGAGCTGTATCTTGATCAAGTTTGCGCTTCATTTATTCCTTTCCCTTTTTCTTGGTGTTTATCTGATACATTCATCATCATTCCAATTAGATTATCTTGCTAACAGTAAGAACTTTGCATAAAAATATAGTAAAAATAGCTCTGACAACTATTTGTCCTATTCAGTTTAAAAATCTTAATTCTATTGTCTCTTATAGAATGTTACAGATAACTGAATTCCTGCTTTATTTTCAGGTTAAATACTAACAATTAATTCCATAACCTTTCATGAAGGCACATGGGATTTTGTGTACAGAGACTGGAATGGTATTTTAATGTCTGGAATAGCCATTCAATAAGGGAAGCAAACATTTTCAGTCTACTATTTATCCTGTAAACTCAGCACTGGAAACACAAAACACTAACTGGAGACCATGGAGGCGAATCCAGCAGCAGATGCCTGACTGAAGCAAAGGGCAAACGAGGTGCCAGCCCCTGCAAGAATAAGCATTGCCAAGGATGCCACAGAGCACATCAATCACACACAGCACCATTACAAGTCACTTCCCTGCGTCCCTGTCTCCAACATACACAGATGAATCTGACATTAATCACTCTGGCTACGAGCAAGCAATCAATTACTGTGGTAAATGCAACTTCAGACCTCAAGCATCAAAACAAGGTCACCAAGAGGTAGCAGAGAGCCTGGAAAACATTAATAAACTCAAACAGTGCAACACTCCCAATCCACTGATGTTTTCCCGTATGAAATATTATTACCCTTCACCTTGCAATCAACCCAAACCATTTGGGTTGAAATGTCTTGAGTATGTATTACCTAGTTTCTGAATTGCTCATCTCCTATAGGGAGCTCACAAACTAATTCCCAGAAAGAGTAGAAAGCCCACAGTATTAGACAATAAAACACAATAACACCAATTAAAAAAAAAAAAAAAAACCCACACAACAGTGGTACAAGACAATGCAAAAACACACCTTTAATTCTGTTCATGAAGGTGGAAAGGCTAACCAGGCCCAATTTCACTTGCAATGCTCTAGAAGGAGCAGCAAGGTAGAAAAAAGTTAGTTAAAAATAGATTCCATTATATCAGTCTCAGAGTGGTCAGACACTCCAAACTTCCCAAGGTATCATCAAGGGGAGGTCAACAAGAGGTAGCAGGAGACTTGGGAAGTGATAAGTTTTTTCACACACAAGAACATGCCCATCTTTGCCATCTGATAAAATCCCTTGCTACTACAAGTTTGAGGAACCTGTTCTCCCAACTTAAGCCTCACTAGAAGGTGCATGTGCATGTTTTTGATTTAGTCTCAGCTTTTCATCTGATCACTACATTTGTAGCTATGTAAAAGCAGCTAGTGTAAATCAAAAACAATCAGAAGAGGACTTCGACTTCTGACAAGTACCAGTAAATCTCTGCTTTTCAGGGCAAATAAGGGTTCTTTCACAGCACAGGGAGAAGCCTTGCAGAGGCTGTTCGCTTCTTCAGTACTGTTATTAATTTAGGTTTTAAGCAATAAGTACCAATAATTCAGAATGATAGATTAAACAACGATTTCACCGTTATGCTGGAATGTCTTGTACAAGGAGTTTGCAATAGTCCAAGACAGTCACAGGAAGTATTATCCCCGGAGACTGCATGGCTGTGCATTGTGAGTCACCCAAGGCACCTGGCACATCTCTCCTACAGCAGCACAGTGTGAATAAATATTGGATCCATGTCAGTCACCACACAGGCTGCCACACCTTCTGCATCTAATACCTGCTTGCTCTCAATCCAGCCTGGCTTTTCTCTTCCCCGCTTCTGATATTATCAAGCACAACCAGAACATTTTAGAGATTGCTTAACTGCCTTTGTTGGTATGACTGATAAAATCCTGGTTTAAGAAAAAAATCCAAAGCACTCTTGATCAAAGCTCTTATTTTCAGTGTTCTTAAGGGTATATGACTAATTTATTAAAGCAAGTAGTGTATGTACCCTACCATTATACAAAATTCCCAGTATAAAAGGGAATGCTTACAAAAAAAAGCACTACAAAAGTGAAGAAATGAGCAAAGTGTGGATGCCCATTTTCCCAGTTTAATTCCTAGATTAAACCAGGAAGATATTCCTACTAGGAAAATTCTGAGATTTCCTGTGTACCAGGCATACTGAGAATAAAATCTTGAAAACTGAGAGATGTAAGCAATTCTCAATGATCTAATAAAGGGATGGCAGAAAACAGATTAATCACCATCAGCAGGGAAAAGAGCTAATTTGTCAAGAAGCTAGGTTGTACATGGGACATCATCCTCCAGGATTTCCTCTTCTGTTCCCCCCATACTGCTTCAATTCCATAAGGTCCTTTTCCACCTCTTTCGGCAGCATATGCAAAACAATTTAACAGGCTCATCTTTCTAGATACACTTGGACTTTTTAGGAAGTCTCCCACAATAGCTTCCACTCCTTTCTACCCAAGCACAATACTCTGCACCTATTAAGCTTCACCTAGCAGATGAGGAAACAGGTCAGGCCATCACAGGCATGTCTACTACTTCTTCAACAGATGTTGTTGGATAGATATTATTGTACAATTAGATGTTGATTTACAGTTCAAACCAAGACAGTTTTTTTAAGTTTCTTATTTATTATTGGCACACATGAAGTCCAGGCCCCAAGGTCTCTTGGTTTTCCAGTGTCTGACCTAAACAATCTGACTTTTTTTGTGGTCACTGTGCAGCAAAAATGCAGGTTAGCTCTTGCTAGTGTGATTAGTTAAGCACAAAACCTTGTATCTTTTGCAAGCTATAAAATTACTAAAAATTACATTTTACCAGATCCCCTTCTATTCTCCCTGAATAAACACTGCAGACAACCGTCTTTTTTCTCCACCATCCTGTTTCTGAGCAAGAACTCAGCACGTCCTCTTCATGTCCACCCTTGCATCAGCACCCACAACCTTTCCCTGATATGCCTCAGTGAGCACTGCAGGTTTTATCCGTAAAAGGAGGAAAAAAGCACAGGTCCTGACATCCAGTAGGGGAAAAAAAGAAATAAACAAAAATCCTGGAAGAGTGCAAAAATACTAGAAGTACTAAAGCATGTTCCCTGTTACCAAGAATATAAGGCTATAGACAATTACTAAGGGTATAAGCATGTTTCCTATTATCTGACAGAGCAGATTGCCAAAATCCTTTTTCAATTTCCAGTCATCCACAGAACAGCCAAGATACACAGATAGTGCGTCTCTGCTGTGTCTTAACAGTGATGAGGACAGGAACAAGGCAATGCTGGAGGTAGCAAAGATTCCTTAGTAACAGGACAGCCTTAATTGTCCCAAAACTGAAGTCACTACTGCAGGGTACAGTTTCTCATATCATTAAACTGAACACAGCCGCTCAATAAAAGGCCCCACACCCTCCTTCCTCCAACTGCCTGACCATGGGCTTCCATTGTTTCTCTCACCAGACTTAAACCATCAGGCAGCCATAGGACAAGTCAGTTCAACAAGCTAATCCAAAAGGAAAAAAACTGCCACTCAACTCACTTTTTCAGATAGGTTTTAGAAACCTTAATGGTAAGATTCCATAAATAAGAAAAATTATGATACACATTACACTTACACACAGTTACTTAACCAGTATATAACAATGTTATTTTCAAGAAGACAGATGAAAGAAAATATTCTGTTACTTCATCTCTACTTTGTCTTTCTAAAAATGATTGCTAAACAATAAGGAGATGACTGTTTACCAATCTTATGCTGATAAGATACTTTTTACTATCAAGCCTTAATATTGAATTTCAAATCACCAAGGATGAGAGCTATTTCTATTAATATACTGAGCAAATAAGTAGCAGGCAAGCATTATAGCAAACTTTTCATTTTACCTGTAACAAGGTCTGTAGTTACTACTTATAGTCCTAATCTGTTTGAGCATAACAAATCCAAAAAAGCTATTGTAATTATTGCCACAATTAATTAGTAAGCTTGCAAGTTATGCAAAGAATAGCTTCTCCTACTCCATCCCAAGAATGAAAATAAAAGTATGGGATAGGAAGTCTGTGTGGCAGATTTTAAGGAATTCTGGTTAGTTATTTAATTTAAGACTGTGCTTTCCAAGTGGGAAAAGGATGCCAAGTTGGCAATTTTCACAGGTTAAAACAATGGAAGTACTAAAAATGTCACTGCCACAACCAAACAGTCACATCTGCCACTTGTTACGGGACAATATTAAAATGCTTAATTAGGAATAGAAAGACAAAGTTAGTGTGACAATACTCTTGACAGACTCCATACCATCCCATAGCACAAGAACAGATTAAAACATGAAATTTATTTGAAGAAGAGTTTAAAACTTAACATAAATGTTGTGAGCTTTTAAAACCAGGACCTTAAGCTAGACGGATTTCCCCTCCAGCCCCACTCTTCCAAACGCATGCAGTTACACCAAAGAACATAAAACAGACCAAAAGAAACCACAAAGCAACACGAGGAAGCCAATGTTACCTTCCACTATCTCTTCATCTTACCATGATAAGCATGGTAACAGTTTTGGAATCACAATAAACTTACAAGGATTTACTTCAGCAATTAAATAATTTTTGACAAGTGACAAACTTGTATACACTAGATACTGAATTACTGCCTTAAATTACAAAAAAATACTCAGTATAAAAATATTTTTATACTTTTAAAGCTTTTGCCATATTCACTTGCAAAACAAAATACCTTTTAAAAGGAAGCAACTGATATAAACATAACCCAAAGGACATGCATAATTGCAGTTATTCTGGTTTTCTATCTGTAGCAAACTTTCCCCTCTCTCAAAGTTACCAATTTTCTCCACAAAACAAAACAAATATCCAACCAACCAACAACACAAAGTGTTTTTAAGATATACTTAGAATATATGCATGTTGGCCCAACACCTTACATAGTTTTTGTACACATTCACTCACACACATCCCACAAAGTTCTTAGGGACAGAAAAATAACATGTAAGGCCAACTTTCAAAATATCTAAAAATATACTAACTTATTAAAGATTGCATCATCCTTCAACACAGATAAGAATCCCAAGAACAACAATGCTGCATGCAATAATATAGATAAAACTCTGACCTTTGATTGCTCAGACACATCTGATACTTCCAAAGTCCTAAGAGGCCTTGGTCTACTTATGATTAACCATCAAACACCACATTAAAAATGTTAATGTTCATTACATAGGTTTAGACTTCCCTAATGTAATTCAACCCTACCGCTTTTAAATTATGTAATGTTTCTCTGAAATGAGGTATTGCAGTAACACAAACATGCAGACAGGTATATGATCTATTTTGAATTCCAAAGGACCTTCCAAAGGCTAACACTTCCTACACCTTCTGAAATAATACTTAAAGTTTGATGCTAGCTTATCCTTTCAGAAAACACTTTTAATGGCAACACTCTTGCACATTTTTCCATTTGGAAAGAAAATCAGTATACATAATATCCTTCTCAAGTAACAGTGCTTTTCATTCCCTCAAAGCACAGAGGTTAAAATAGATAAAATCAGTATATGACATCTTGACAACGAAAGCTTAATTCTAAAGAATGGATTTTGAAATGTAGAAACCTAATAGGAAAATTATGGTCGAGGGAACAAAGCTATCAAGTTACATAATGAAATAGATCCTGTTACAAATACAACAAACCTTCTACTTGCATTGAGAAAGTAGCCACATAGTCAACATAATCATCACGTTATCTCAAATCTCCGGGAAGAAACAGTGATGTGTGTTATTTGTAAACTGACTCTTCCATTCCACAATTCCAGTACAGTCTGAAAACAAACTGGTATGGTTTTGAAACTCAACACCTTTTTTCCAAGATCTGTTTTTTAAGTACAGCAAGGTAAGACAAAGTCATTACCTTCAGAAAATACTTTGACAACTGAATATTTGGCATAATCAACATATTCTTATTTCTTACTATTGGTGAAAAGATTGTATGGAAAACTGATTTTCTACACAAGCATTTCATGTAACTATTAGGAATTTAAGCAAAATGAAGTCAAATGACTGTTCAAGCTGAAGTCAAATAATTACATGCTCAGAAAATCCAAACAGCTTTATGTGCAAAAATACACACTGAGGTCAAACAACCTTTTCACTACAATGTAGGACTTCTAGGAAGAGACACGCAGCCCAGGTTAATCCATAATGGCAGCCACCATCAGCTGCTTTATGAGAAGCTACTTTTCCTAATGACAATTTCCTGATAGAGCCAAGTCAACATTACTGAAGTACTCTTGATGTATTCCTTCTGTTTTAGTATTGTCTATTAAGCATACAGTAAATTCATCATCCTTCCTATGCCAAATGAGATTTCTACTTATTCTTCCCAACCAGACTGATTGCATCAAGCTGCTTTAAAACAATATTTAAAATTAATTCTGTTTGCATCATTTTAAAAACATTGTTTTACAGAAATTAAGGTCTGAAGGAACCTGCATCTTCTAGTGTAGATTTTGGCAAAATAAGCTCCTTCAAGACAATCAAAGAAATAACATTTAAGAAAACTACAGCACATCTCAAAACTAAATAACTTGTCAGTGGGAGCAGAGGAAAAAAAAAGTCATTTTAAAAGCAGCTGTGATGGCTGAAGGCCTTGTTTCAGTGTGAAACTATTGAGAAAAATAAAGATGATACCGGGAAGTGAATCATGACACAAAATTTGTAGGAAAGAAAGAAAAATATACATTGATCTGACATGAAGAAATTCTTTTTAGCACTTCAAAACCAGTAATCTGTGTAACCCTACACATATGAAGCAGAGCACACTGCTCAGGAATTCAGAAAGATTCTCTATAGCAGTCCAGGCCCCTCTTTCTCTGTTCATTTTCCCAGCAGGGCCAGACTGACACACCAAAGAGAAGAAGGAACAATACCCCAATCTGACTTCAGGCACTGTGTCTTAGTGAAGTTGCAACAGCTTGAAGCCTGTTGAAATAAATGAGAACTATCCTGTCCTTCCCACAACTGATGCAGGAAAAAGGATTAACATTGGATTTCAATTAATTCTAGGAACACTGGAATCCCAATTTATCTGACCACAGGCAGCATGAATTTCAGTTCTGGTTATAATGCACAGTCTGTAACAGCAATATTAGGTACTATGGGCCCTAAACACACAGAAGAAAACACATACTAGTTATCTGGTTTAGGGAAAGAGAGCATTGAAAGGGAGAAACAAACATAAAGAATAACTGCTTCTGTACACACTAGTGACAATGGTTTTCTAGGTGATTAGAAAGTTCTTCAATTATGTACTTTTATCTCCTCAAGACTCCAAGTCAACAGTTAACCTCCTCCCCTCTATGATAAAACAGAACCTAGTACACCGCCCTGACACATAATGACATCTTATTTAGGTAATTTGCCTTATTTCAATTCCCAGACAAGGTTATTCTAATTGTGCCTATTAAAAAAAAAAAAAACAAAACTTAAACTTACAATAAGCAAAAATTAAGTACTTTAAATAATACCTTCAAATCAGAGGATTTAAAGGCAGAACTAACACTCTCGTCTCAATTCTACAAAACAAAAAACAAAGCAACAACTACCAAAAAACCCCCAATCACACTACAAAATCTTCCACCATTTAAAGTAGCCTCCAAACCCACCTTGAAACAGATATCTTAACTGAGTGCCTCTGTGTGGTTGTATTCTACTGAAGAACAAACTACTACCCAAAATTGTTACCATTATTTCCCTAGTAGAAACGAGGAAGAAATATCTTAAGCTCTACAGCGATAACAAAAGGGTGGAAAAGGGATATCAGTATACAAGTTAATTAAATGTTCACTCATTCAGGACCAAAACAACTACAACAACTTAAACATAGCAAATTAAAGCTGCTTTTCACATGTCCCTAATTATATGTGTGTGTGTGTATATATATATACACATATATATAAAAATATATATATATAAATATATACATATATAAATATATATACACATATATATATATAAATAATGGAATCACCACCTCTTAGTGGTGCTTGGGGACATGGATTAGTGCTGAACATGACAGTGGAAGTTTAATGGTTAGGCTCAGATGATTTTACGAGGTCTTTTCTGACCTTAACAGTTCTATGATATACAGTCTACACTCATTGGCCTTGCTCAGCTTTCAGATTCTTAGCTTTTTGTCTTAATCTTCCTCAGCACAAACTCTCACACAGACTCCTGTCGATTCTCACTAACCATCTCAATGAAGTACTGCATATTATATGGTTTTAAGATCTACTTGCATCCCAAACAAGTCTTTTGACCTAATCAACAGGAATTTCAGTTCCGTTTCCTACCAAGGGCCCTTTATATACAGAACAGACATATTAGTTACCTGTTTCAAAGAGAGAGGGCATTGGAAGGAAAGGAAAGAAAGACAGAAACTAAAAGAATTATAAAAACACACAATATGAAGAGTAATTGAGGTTCATTCCAAAATGACAAACAAATCTTAGAGGAAGCACTTACATGACATAGCTTGCATTGATTCAATGGCTTGCAGCCACTGGAAGAGGCAGGTTACCCATTCCCTTCCAAGCAAGCACTCCCACGCTCCTTCCCTGCAATGGCCCTGATACTTGCCTGGTTACAAGGCAACCTGTTTTTATTCACTGATCTGACTGACAGAAACTAACCTCGCCAGTCTTTTGCCCGTTTATCAGGTCAGATTACAGCATGGTTGGGCAACTGTCATAGGCAATCCATGAGAGCGGGAAGAGGACCACATAAGCCGGAGGGAGGGATATGGGGAGTAGGGCTGCTCCGCTCAGCAGTGGAAGTCACTTGACCTGGCCAGGCCTACTGTTGGGACTTCATTATTCACTAAGACTCAGAACTACTGTGGCCAAGAGCTTACCAATCAGATTGCAGGGAACATCCCTGCCTACACCTGAAAAACCTCCTCAGCTTTAACCATACACCCTGCACAACATCAAGAGAGGCACTATCGAGTCCAAGAGACATGCACTGGCACTAGATGTCACATGTAAACCAAGGTTTTCCTAGCACAACATTAAGATGGTCTTAGTCTGGCTTCTTTTAAGCACCAATTTTTCTCTGATGAAGTGTCTAATCAGTTCCTTGAGACCAGTTATCTGTAGCTCCAGCTACTGGAGTAGCTGAGGCAAGAACCCAGCAGGTGTATGACAGTATGCCTCTAACAATGTCTTATTTACCTACAAAACACTCCTTCCAGTAATACACTGAAGTGCAACAGGAACTGTAAAACAAGTCATCCAAGCAGTTTGGAAGCTACATTTCTAAATCACATCAAACACGGTTTTACATAAAGCAGGAGAGGATCAAAAGGACAAACCTTCAGCTAAATTCCCACCTTCTAGTTTGAGAGACATATGAGGACCACTCTGAAGTGGGAAGATACCTGTGTTTTTTAGAGACTAATCAAAACAAAATCTTACTAATGGTTTTTGCATACTCACTGACTTGCATACTCTCAGCAGTTTCTAAATTCTGTAATTACCTACATCAAAGTCTCACAAAACCCCCATTTATTGTATCATTTTTATGTAACAAGCGTCTCTAATATTAGTTCAACCACCTCTTTTAGGCAATCTGCACTCTAAGCATTTTTTAATCCATTTGGGAATTTTTGGTATGTCTTCAGCAGCTCCATCTCCTTCTCAACAGCTAGAAGTGTTGAATGTTCCTCATCTACAAAGTGCACGGACTGTAGACTCCTACAGAGAGAGCACAAGCTGGTTATTCTGGTTGTCTAATAAAGATGTGTTGTTTAGAAAGACCATGTTGCCTAATAAAGATGAGCTGTTTAAAAAGATTGTGAAGCCTGACAAGTACTATCAGCACTGTTATTTTATGCAATACACAGTCTGCAAAGCTTGCAACATCCTGAGTAACACTGTCAGTAGACGCCATCAGATCTGTCTTGTTCTCAAGTATCTCAAGTGACAAAAAAAAGGATTTGGAGTCGAACAACAACAAAGCCACAATGACTTCCCGGCCTGAGGGGATTGATTAGGACACTAATGATTGTTTTTAAACTGTGCGACTTCAGTTGAAAAATGATGTCAGGAATGATTTGAAAACAGTACTTTTTGCTAACATTAGGAGGTACTTTTTCTGTCTCTCACATCCTAGCACCAGCAACCAGCCTTAAAACTCTATTGCTGCAAATCCCTTATTCTTGGGTTACTGTGTGACTGTTTGTTTCTTTTATAGACTGCAGCAACAGTAAACTTGGCTTCAGCCTGCTTTACACGCCTTTAAATCGGCTCCTTACACCAAAAACACTTTACCGCATAACTGGGTTAAAAAATTTCTTACCCAGATTGGTTTTAAAGGAGCCATCTACTAAGTAACTTAACACTCACAGTAGCATTCAGAGACTCTACAGCTGTACCTGAAATAAAACCTCTTTTGCTTTCAAAATTCAACTCATTAAATAGTTCTCCTTTAAGAAAAATAAAAAATAAATATCAAGGACATTTTTCAATTAATCTTCTCCTCAACTGAGTAATTCTTCCTCCAGCCTGCAATATTTTTCAGACATTGCCAGAAACTTTTTAGCAAGCTTTTTATTAAGCTGAATAATTTCTGCATCTTCGAATCACAACACGAAAAAATACATGATGGCTCCTATAGCTCTGAAATACCTTACTTGTATAAGGCAAATAGATTTGCAGTTAATAGCAAGTAGAGACAGATGCTTCATTTCTGAAGAAATCTGAGTGCAAACTGGCTCATCTCTAGCTCACCAGGCTCATTTCAAAAGCAGATGGAGTATCTGATTACATTAACTTCTATTTAAGCTATGATACAAGCAAACTGTTTCAGACACACAGATAATGAGTCTAAATATCAGATGTTACATTGGCTGGCTGGCAAAGCAGTAAGTAGAAAAAAGCTCCTTCAATCAACTAGATAATGCCTATAATTTAGAGATCTTTATTGGATTCTCAGCTGCTTATAGAGGTCCAGAGGGGCATTGCTGGTCAAAACTGCACCCATGCAGTCCATAACATGAAGAAGTTACTTCTACACATTATTCTAGCTACAGAAATCTAACTGTTCATTCCGCTTCAGATGGAATTAATGAAGCACAGTCATTTCCAGACCATGTGGAAACTTCAAATAGTGAAGAACAAAGCTAAAAAGAGTTTGAGAGTTGAGTTACATCAGCACTGAATTCTATCTGCATCCATTATTTTTATTCTGGATATAATTTGATATACTGATTTTAATCTAAAATTCTTATGAGTTCAGATCCAGGTTACCTAAACCATTTTTGCTCTGTCATATGCTATTTAGAGTAATCTAAAGTACTTGCAGAAGCACAAATCCACATGTTTTAATCTAAATTTTACACACACAGGTTTTTAGAGGTAACCACTTCATAGTCTGTGCTACTTGGCTCCAGTGCTTTTATATGGGAAAAAAGAAGATTTTATCCATATATCAGTGTATGTATAGTGTGCATATATGTATGTTTTAAACTACCTTCTTCTTCATAGTGGACAAAATTCCCACGACTCCAACAAGAATGTTCAAAGAAATGCACAGGAAAAATACAAAGCATGAAGCAGAGGGCCTATTGCAAAAGGTCCCCTGGAGATGAATGCTGATTTACTATTCCTGTAAAAACAGGAGATATTCTAGTTCACTTATTGTGAAAAACAAAAAATAAATTCTTCGGGAGAACATTTCCAACTTTACCAATGTGTGTAAACATCTATGTGTGAAAATTGCCCTGATGGCAGGGGAAAGCTAACAGACATTGCTCAGTAATGCCCAATGACAGGACAAATGCCAATGGCCACAGATTGAAGCTTATGAAATCCCTCCAAACAGGAGGAAAAAAAATTGCAAGACACAGAAAAAATTATTCATCTATATAGGGCTATTTGAGCAATATCCAGTTAAAGATGCTGGTCCCTAAAGACTACTTAAATTCAGAAGAAAGCTAACCTCAGAAGTACCTACACTGAGCTAGCACCTCACCACTTCACCCAAAATTTCCAGAAGCACCCCCTATTGTGCTCACCCTGTGCTCCCACACAGCACGTGCCACACTCCCTGGTGTCTAAGCCATACTGTCAAAGTGCTGGGCACTAAAAAGTTGTTATGAAGGAAGAAGTTGTTTTGTTTTTCCAACTGAGATGGCAGCAGTGCTTCTTTAGGTTATGAGAGCTCAAGCCCACACATTTCAGGGGAATGTTCACCTCCAGCTCACTTTTTATGTAAAGACACCCTTTATCTCACCCACTTAGGACCTCTTACTCTACAGAAAAGTATCCAAGAACTATGGGCCCTGAACAGAATGTAACATGACCCGAGCACAAGGGTCTGGTTAAAACTCTCAGACATTGACAAGATTATCTTAAGTTCTGGTCCCTGCTCCTGACATTAGTGAATAAACAGATAAAGTGAGCATGAATTACAGCACAATCCTTTCCAAGTCTTAAGACATACTAATACTTCTCTTTTGTCTTCAGATTTAATAGCGCTTCCCACAGATACATAGTCGTCTCTCCCCAGAACTAGGAATGCACCTGTTCTCCTTTTAAAAAAGGCAGAACTGTCAATTTCTCTAAATATTTCAGGAACTGGCAACTTGAAATGTGTGTAAGACCTGCCCCATACCTGTCAGGCTTTTTGGAGTATAAATAACACTTAACAGGTGCTGCTTGTCTGGCTTGAAAGCGATAATGATGCTTTGCTTTTCTTTACAATCTACACAAACGTAATGTAAAAGTGCCAAAGAGGTTTTTCTTTGGTAATTAGCAAAAAGTAGTAAATACTTGACAGAAGAATAATCTTTTACCACAAGTGTTTCCTAGATAAAGATTTAGAGGTCAATGATCTCTAAAGAGCCTTTTATGAAAGGCTTTTTGATATATCGCTGAATGTGAACTATTTAGCTATTTTCTTACAATTCAATTACAGAAGAAAAGTTTATCAGTTTGTTTATATTACATAGCACTGGCTATGAAACCAACAGAAACTAAAAATACTAAATAAAAAAAAATCATCAAGCTGTTTGAAAATTCCCAAACCTTACAATGTAATTTATAGTACATCAATTTAAATACGTTCAGAGTCAGCTTTCCTCAAAAAGATATTTAGCAATTCAAGACAGAGATAACCTCAAACTATGTATTTATCTTCAGAAAATGCAGTAATTAAAATTGGACTTGGTGCAGCTGATTCAGGTTAGATTCCATTCAGAGAAAGATACTGAAAGTTATATTTTAAATTTAAATTAATGTTGATCATCACTCCTTATGTTCTATACACCATAAAGTAGTTTCCATCCAATCAAAAACTCAACCATGCATTTCTATCAACAAGTATCACTGACCCCACTGGCTGCTTGGATCTTCTTCACATCATTTCAAAATGACTGGTCACTGCAGCAGACATTTTAGCACATGCTTTTTTCAGTCACAACTTAATGTTCCCATTTAAAACTTCACAATCTTGCAGTACAAGTTAATATTCTCCATATACTCTTTGTTTTGATTAAGTTTTCTTCTGCATTGCCTTTACTTTCCTGACCTCTCTCCATCCAGCTTTTCACCTGCAAGACTCTTCTATACAAGGCTGCTTGTCCCTTTTGTAGATACCCCATGTGAACAGAAAAATCTTCTGATCTCAGTTCCAGTTTTTCAGACACCTGAAAACCATAAGTTCCATTCAATTACTTTGTGTCTGGTACAGTTTTGAAAAGGAAGTATCTACTTTACTCCCATCCTCTTGGCATATAGTCAGTAACTTTCCAACAGTGATCATTTAGAGATTTACATTTTTTTCTTCTAAACACATGGCAAGCATATTAAGGACACAGAGCACATTTCCTAACAAAAAACTTGTTCCAGAGTATCATGGTGCACAAGCTTCATAGAAAGCTGATGAATTTCTCAGGGACTCAGAGCAATGCCTATGTTCACACTAGAACGATGCTTGTCCAGCTTCCTCAGGTTGGCATATGAAACAGAATTTTACCTTACTAGGTTAGCCAACACATTTATATAAAACATTTACATGCTGCTTCTATCTCCAAGTTCCCTATTAGCAGTACAAGGAAAAAAGCAAAAGGGAAAAACACTCCAGAAAAATACACTAGTCAAAGCATTTAATAATGTGTCATAAAAATCATGTTAGAGTTTACTATTGTTGCCCTGGAATGGAGAGGAAAACTGCAAATAGAGGCTTCACTGCTTCAAGCTGCTCTGTGGTCCACTAGCAACTCCCTGGGAATTTTCCATGTAGCTTGCATTAAGAACGACCGTCACACACTGCAGGGATGTATTCACTTCCCTTCTCAGCACACGTGTATCGAAGGCAGTATGGAATGCATTGCAATTCCCTCAATCACACAGTGTCCATGTACCCACGCCTGCTTCACGTAAGTTTAGTCCAAACAAACAAGATGTCTGCTCAAAACCATTTTGCTGATCATAATTAAAGGCTAAGCTTTATTTTCCCATGTTTTACCACTTTTTCATGATATTGGCTCATTTCCTTGTCCCAATCCCCACACAGCATCACTGTTTCAGACATCAAAGAAAAAAAGAGAATTAGACACAGTGCAACCCTATGAAAAACAAAGATCCAGCCAACTAGACACAAGCACTGACACTCATATGCTGGGGGGAAGAAAACACAAGCGCACTAATGTGCAATAAGCAAACACAGTTGTAGAGAAATGTCAGATCTCTTCCTTAATGTAAGAACTACCTTCAGGAAAAGACCACTTGTATGCAAGGCATCTTAACAGGAAGCAAGTAACAGCACCTTACATTGAGAGGCTGAACACTGGTACCAGTGATATTTTCCTTTCACTAATATACAAGATTTTGTTCTCTCTTATAATGAAAGATCCATTCAGTATCAGAACTAATCAGGAGTAAAAAGGTTTATTCTTCTCTGAAGGGGAGGGTTTGTGTTTTTTCATTAGACAATAACTTTATTTCCATAGTCAAATATGGACCAGGAATTAGAATGCACAGTATATTCTCACTGGTGATGCCAGTTGAGCCATCAATTCCAAAAACCAAAGGGAATTGGAATCTGCCCTTACTGGTAAAATACAAAAGTCAGGAGATAACATTTGCAGAAGGTGTTAAGAGCTGCACCTTTGCTTCTGCAATTTCTGATCTACTCAAATGATACTCCTAACCCTAGTTCCTACCTAAATCCTTCAGTTTCATGATGCTTCAAGCACAAGCCAGCTGACCACGGTGAAAGTGTAAGGTACAGCCAAGGCATCTGCTTTCACTCAGTTCTAAAGTGCTAAATAAGCACTTTTCAGCAAGGACATCAGTCCAATCACTCAATCCTACAGCTGTCCCATTCCTTCTTAGTGAGAAGAAGAACAGTATTCTAAACTACTTCAGTGATACTCATTCCATCAGGGCAGCACATTTTACTGCAATGTTAGGAGATGCAAAGGGATGCCCCAGATGTCCAGGCTGCTCACACAGCAGAGCACGGCATCAGGGGCCGCGAGCTGCTGCTCACCTTTGCCTCACACTGATGTGTCCTCTGGGCAGACAAATACTGCAGTCAGAACATAGCTTGAGATTTAAGAGACTACATGTGCACACCAGTTTTCTTGATGTGATTTTGGTCCTCTTCCGTAAGCCATAGAATCACAGAGAAATACCTAGGACAGAGTGGGCTTGAGGCTGTGATACGTCAACACAGCACACCTCCATGAAGTAAGGGATAACCCTGTGTGGAGGGGGCAGACCGCTAATATTCTCTTGAGCACAGTGCCCCGTTAGCACAGCTACCTTGCTTTTGGTACTGTTCCTACACTGCTCCATACAGCACCCTGCACCTCCGATGTGCCCAGCAGTACCCCTGAAAGCCCTGTGCTGACTTGCAACACCTCATTTCTCTTGTTCTGCTTGTTCTTAACACCAAGTTTTGCAAGTCAACAGCATGATGTAATCCTTAAGTGAAAAGATCCAAATGTTTTTGTTATTGAAACAAAACTAAAAATCTGTATGTTGAGCAAGACGACCAGAGGTTTTACATGTACTCTTGGATAATAGGACACAGCAATTTCTTTGGCTGCTCTTCATTTATCTGATTTGGATTTTGTTTGTTGGCTAACATCAATATTCCAAAAGAAAAATGTCACACTCTTTAGAAAATACTGCCTGGTAAGTGGCAAGAATGACAGACCAGAGCAATCACATATCTTCAATACCAAAGATTGCATTTCTCAGAGAGTCACCTTTCCTTGCACTCATTTTCATGAAAAGTGCTTTAAGAGCCTTTAAGTGAATAAAGTATTCATGTAGATGGAACAAACACAATTAAATTTATGAAATTAATTTCCCAGCCTAGCTGCAATGTCAGCTGACGGATTCATATGAAAATAAATAGACTTCAGACCACAATATATTAAAAATCCAGAACAATCATACTTACTCCAATTGGCTTTTAAGACAGAATAATGTAGGAGGCTTTAAAAAAAAGCTTTCTTTCTTTTGTGGCGAACATCAGCATTTATGCCTGCCTGGGCAACAATGAACTCAGTATTTTCAAAAAGAAACACCAGTTTTGAAGTCTACTTTAGTTAATGCTGAAGTAATGGAGAAAACAGTATTAAATATTAATTCCATTCAAAAGCAGAATTGACCTGAGGAGGGTTACCAGCCACATAAATCCATATTACCACCACACAGCAGACATCTCAAGACGATTCATACTCCATAGATTGTTAGTTCTGTGTATTCATGAGTTAATGTTACAATACGTTACAAAGGACTGCCAAAATAAAAAATAGCTTAGCCTTTTAAAAATCTACATATTTCACTAAAATACCTCTCATATGTTGATAATAAAGCAATGTCAATACTGTTAATTGAATTTTCATACTTGAGCCATGAGATGAAAAAACTTGAGCATGTTTATGGTTCTAAGTATGTGCATTGTACCTACGGAAATCTTTACTGATTACTCAGAGTTGTTTTGAGACAACGGTATTTTATTTTACAGTGATGTAGGGAAAGTACAAATAGTTACATGAAGAGTATTAGTTCAATTTGTGCAAACTGCCATGAGAACAGAATGGAGACCCTGTATTATTGCACCATCTTTCAAAAGATGCAGAAAGTGCACAGAAACTGTACTGATCATAAAAAAAAAAAAAATCTGATACTGAATACGAAAACTACCCACAAAAAGAAAAGCTAGAAACCACAAATGAAGAATGAAAACAAAATTAATATGATTTTGCCCACTGGCACTTAACAGAGTGATACTCCACTGTAAGGCTTAAGCCATTTTACTGCCAATGTGTTGCTCTAAGAGAATTTATTATCAACAGACCAAGGTAAGTTTAAAATAAAAAGAATACATTTCATGTTCTGCACTGTAGTACCTAAGAAGTATATACAGAAATTAGGTGTACCAAGCAGCAGTCCCCCAAGCAGACTCCTCTCACCTGTCTAGTCTTTAGATACGTAAGTGACAAAACAGCCTCCTGAAAACATTTGAATTCCTCAAATCATCTATGTATCAAACGTAACAAAGGAAGATACTGAAGTGGTTCATGAGCACCAACAAATGACATTTTGGAATACAAAATCATGATAAATTAACTAGCTAATAAAAAATTCACAGTTAAATTTTTACAAATATTTACAATGCCTTCATTTGCATAGTCAAGAATGGCCAAAACAAAAACAATTATATCAAAAATATAGGTGAGCTATAATATTACAGAAAATTAGAGGTAGTGTTTAAATTACTAAATCTGAACATCTAGCTTTTAACTAACACTAAAAAGGCGATAATTAACTTGTGCTTTAGAAATTATCACTATTACCATTTAGTAAGTGTTTAGAAACTTACTAGAATCTTGTTGGACTCTAACTTAAAAAGCTGAATTGTGTACCATTCAGTTCTCTTACAGATCTTTATTGGACAATATGGGTTTTTTTCTTGTCCTAGTTACTTTATCAGAAAGCATAAGCTAAAACATCTACAATGTTTTATTCTAGAACAAATGAGAAAAACCTACTAAATTTCAGATCTCAAGGAAAGGAGTGTTAACTTTCAAAGTATACCTACTTCCAATAAAGCCAGTTCTTCAAGAAAACTATAAAGAGAAAAATTTGCACACAATTCTACATGTTATTACACAGTTTCAAAAAATGAAGCAATTTGAATACTTGCAACCCTTCAGTGCTTATTATGGTAGAACACATCAAACTTTAATATATATTAATAAGTCTTCCCACTTCACAGATGGGAACCAAGAAGAAAAAAAAATGGTTTGTCCAAATGAAGACTATAAAAGCATTGGAAACAGACACACAGTTACACAAGTGTTTGTCTAGCATCCTCATTATAACTAGTTTCTTTTCAGTTTAACCAAAACTGTTTCAGCTTTTGTATTGTTGGAAGAGCTTGAAGTCACTTCAAGTTACTTAATTCTTCAGCAGAGTATTCACAGCTCATTGGACTGAAGTTGAGACTTCCATCTTGCTTCTGAGGAAACACAGCTAACCCAAAGAAAAGTAAGATTAAACACATTGGCTTTCCCTTGAGGTCTAAAACACACTCCCTAAGATCCACCAAACTGAAGGATTTAAGGCTTATACAGCACAAGAGCCAGAAAGTCAGCTTGAAAGTTCTCTGGTGCTAGACCAAAGCTCTGTTGACCAGACAAGGATTTGTTGATTCAGTTCAGGTCCCTGAATGTTTCTAATTACAAGGCCTTAATTTTCTGTAAAGAGAAGGTCTTTACAGACCAGAAAACATTTGTAACATTCTCCACGTTCCCTGACACTAGCATCACCATGCCTTGTCCTCCAACTCCAAGACAGATATAAGAGCTTCACCTACCCCTGCAAACAGATAATGTTCTGGGGTTGCGCTCCTGCAGCTCCACTGGAAATGCCTGGATTCCCTTGGACCTCACTACATGAGCAACTGGGTCTGGGCAGAATCACACATGGTGACTGAGACACAAAAAAGGAGCTCTACGAAACTGGGTAAGCCATCAATCCCAAAGTGTGCAGTGAGGAAGAAAAATGAGCAGCTCTTCTGTCTTTTCCCACCAGTATCATCTCCAACAACACATTCTTTCAAGTGTTTTGCAGCACCCTGGGACTCATCCTAGCCTTTGATGAGCCCACTCAGCTCAGTAGCCCAACAAAAAGCTAACCCAGCAAGAGAATGGCTTCTGTCAGTTTTCTGAGCAGAGTTGATTTACCAATCAGGCAAGCACTGAACCAGCAAAAGAGGAATTATAGTAGCAAGCAGCTAGAAGCAGGACAGCCGCTTTCAGCAGCAAAGAGTTGGCAAAGCCCATCGTGCAGAACCTCATGTATAAAGCTCCAAAACAAAGAACCAATTCAGGAAAAGTAGTCACTATAGCACATGCATTTCCTTCTTTTCGTAAGGAAAAAGCCTGCCTTCAGAGTATCAATCAATGCGTTCAGACAGACCTGTACCATGTAACCCAACAGCTCTAAGAGAGAAACTTTGATTTTACATCGAGATCATATTAAGGAGTGGATGAGAAGTTTTGTGTTTCTCAGAGACCAAAGAAAGACATGTTCAAATCTATACAACATCAGAAAAAATATGTTCTACGTGAACTTCACTCAGATGTGACTTTGGCACTGAATTTTTCCTCCATGTGAGGTAAAAAGGCCTCAAGGCATCTGTGGTTTGAATGATAATCTTCTAACACTACATGAATCACCTTTCATTCCAAATGATGTTAATAAATGTTTTCCAATAGTGACAAAGCTATAAAAAACATCAAACTGCTAATGACAAAATACAACCAATGAACTGCTGTAGGAAAGGGCAAACTTAATTCTTTAAAGACTATACAAAATATCAAATTAATCCTGAGAGCAAGAGCAATCAATTTAAAAACAATTCCATATAAATGTAATCAATTTGACTTTGCTTTGCAACAGAAACATGTACATATGTACATTACATACAGATTAGTGCTGTATTTCCATGACTGCCCTCTAAGATGCTCAAATTAAATATTTATTTCTGTAAACATAAAAAATTTTCTCCTTGAGGGGGAAGACACCAAAGCTGACACCATTATGAAATTTTCAGGTAAATTGCTAATTTTGAACAACAACAACAAAAGGATACTGTCTTATGCCCCACTGCTCTAACTTTGAAGAGTAGAACATTTCCTTTGTTTAATTAAAAAAATCTTTTTGTAATGTAAAAATACATTTAAAAGGTTGCAGGCATTTCAAAAGGCAGAGATCTGTAAATGACATGCACACATTTGATAATTTCTTAACCTATTCATCATTGAAACATCATTAGAAGTTCACTGTATGCTTGCTGGGAAACAAAACATCCCCAGAAACGTGCAACACAGAAGACTTCATAGGGCAGCCTACATTTCTAAGTCTCAGTTTACCTGACTTCTCCGCACTAGTACCAGTGCAGCTTTACAAAGCCAACCTCCTCAAAAGGCCAATTCTACAGTACTTTACTCCTGAAATATCACAGACAACACTACACTGCGCAGACAAAAACTGAGTTATACGCTTAAACTTCAGTTTGTTCTGACCTGAGATCTAGTCTACAGGAATAAGTCACATCTACACAATGCATATGAATCTTGTTAAGTACATGTATCATTGACAGAAAAAAGGACAAAAATTTCAATAGGATTTCTGCAAGCTTCACAAAGATATTTCAAGAACAGAGCTGACTGCAAGATCAGTTTAAAAGAAGATATGTAACTTATGCACAGAATATATCACAGCAAAAACACAAACAAGAAAAGATGACAGCATGTCGTTAACCTAATAACTGAGGCAAAGCATCAAAAAATGAAGGAAGGCAGAGACAGCACAAGAAGTATCACAGAATGATACATATCATTTGAAGATGAAACCAAGAAATAAAAGAGGTTTCAAAAGCTATGGAACAGATCCAAGAAAAGTTGAACACAGAGCAGCATAAAAGACTTCTTATGCTACATTCTAGCTGGAGTATATTCTAGACAAATCAGAAAGTGGGAATCAGCTTAATGTGACATTTTCATTTAAAGCAGATAAAAATATGGGAAAAAAACAAAAATTTTCAAAAATATAAATGGATTTGACCATCTGAAAGCTTTGACAGTTTGTCACATCTAAAGCTCTTGCACTCTTGCAAGCCATTCAGGAAGGCGACGAAGCCTCAAACAGCGCGCAGGCACCCGTGTTACGCTCTTTTGTTCACAAGGGGTAATTACACCAGACTGTGGCTGGATGTTAGGCCCACTCAGAGAGTAACTGAAACCCACAATGCAGGTTCACAGCCTTGCCAGGCACAACAAAACATTTGCTTTAACACAAATATTTGCCAAAAGTAATAAAATACATATTTCATAATGCCAATATATTGACGACTGCAAACCAAAGCACAAATCATTTGAAGACAGAGAGTGCAAGAAGAACACATGGAAAAAAAAAATCACATAAAAATTTAAAGGGACTAAGTAGCAATCTGTCAGAACAGACTTTGTACAGCCTCCACTGTACGGTTCAGGCACTTTCTTGAGGAAGTGCAGGAAGGCAGCAAAGAGTCCAGTAACATGCACTAGGTATCAAGCTAGCACACCACAGCCTGGGTTTACATGTTTCTTAAGACAGAACGCACATCAGCCCTGTTCCACGGGCCAGGAAAAAAAAATATCAAGAAAACATAAAACGAAGAAGTTCACCAAAATTTTAAAGATTTGAGAGTGTGTGTTTTCTTCCACATGCTATGAAACAGTCTTCAAACACTCTTAAAGCAAGGGGAAAGGCACTCCCAGAGCAGACCACAGCTGGCAGGGGGCAACACGTCTCCCAAAAACCTGCCCCTTAGTCATGAGACTGGGTGAGCATGCAACTAAATCCCAAAGCAGCATGGCTGTCGCCAGCTCTTGCTGGCCTGCTTGCTTGTTTTCCACTCAGGGTTTCAGACTATCAAGGTAGTTCAATGCTAGCAGGCTTTTTCTACCCATTACATGACAGAGCTCAACCAGAGGAACCTGTGTGGAGCTTTTTGCAGATCCAAGATAGCTACCAAGTGGTCTGTCCCACCTTGGGATCAGGCAACACTTTCCTCCTCATAACAATTTCTGAAATTTAGTCCACCCATACCCCAGCAACACTGACGCACTAGGCTGGCATTTAAGTTAAGCCTGGATGGAACCTGAGCAATTGCCAGGACATGCTGAAAAAGTAACTACACAAATGCAGAAAAAGACTTGGAAGAGAAAGAACCTGCAACTGTACAAACACTTCAGGCGATGCCTGCACCGTTGCTGCAGGCAGTGCTCGAGTTCTGACAAACTCGTATTAAGCTGCTGTAACCCGAAAGAGCTGCTGTATGTCTCGCTCTAAACAACAGTACTGCCAAGTGTAGTGGCAGTCCAGTTAAAAACGTTAACGAGAGGTTGTTTTTAAGGCACAACAATCCTGCTTTGCCAGTTTTTAGGTTTACAAAGCCCTTTTCACACTTTCTGTTATACTGCAGTTCGAGCCGGGAGAAGCCCATGTACAAAGAACAAATCACCTCGACGTACACACAAGTAAACATCCGAAACGCTGCGAGCCTTCCTTTCGTCCTAGGACGAGGCAATAAAACACCGGCGTGTAACAACTGCTGTTAAGTAACGCCGAGATACGCAACCTACTTTCTGCCGGCGTTTGCCTTTTGCCGTTTGAGGGGCAGAAGCAGGAAAACAAATAAAGGAGACTCAAGCCCGGAGAACACGGAGCCCGCACAGGCCCCCGCTGCCGGGCCCGGCGGGCAGGGGGGCGGGCGGCGCTGCGGGCCCGGGCCGGCAGGGGGCG
>WBMY01018381.1:437258-515613 GCA_013397315.1 Donacobius atricapilla | reverse complement strand
CAGGCCAGCCCGTCCGGAGACCCCTCTGAAGAGCCGGCGGAGTTCCCTCGGAGCAAGGGTCGTGCTGCCGCCTCTTGCCCCGCCGAGCCTCAGCCCGGCAGGCGGGCGCTGCTCCCCTCGGCACGGCGGCCCACGCCGGTCTGCTCCTCCTTGAGTTCCTGCCGAGCTCTCCTTAGGCGGTTCAGCACCTGAAGACCCAGCCACGGGGCACAGACAATCAGTGACGTAGCATTCGTTTGCTGCAGTTTCTGAAAAAGTGTTTTCACAAAGCGAATTCCATAGGCGCAAGGCTGGGGAGCGTGCAGTTGTGCTTTCTTACAGAAGGACCTCGGGGCACAGGCATATCTGAATTTAGGAAGCCTGGACAGGCCAGCGCTTCCGTGATGCCCAGCTGGGCGTTGCAATGGTTTATTTCTTGTCAAGCTCTCTGCTTACGTCTGCATCACTGTTCCGTTCCATGTCATCACGCTTTCTTTCAGGACACAAAAGTAACACTGATGCTTTCATTATGTGTCATTGAGAACAAAAAAGGAGATTTTAAAATAGAGTTGTTTTTTTCCTGCAGCCTTTCAAGGACCTATGGAGATTATATTGTATGAGGGAATGGAGAGCCATGTCCTCCACACTGTACCAATTTAAAAGCTAAACAATAAATACGTTGAAGTGCATGTTACGGTGATCATAACTGTAATAGACACTGCCTACGGCATTATAATTTTACAACCCATGGCCTTAACCACCAGTAGCCACAAAAAAGCAAACGCTGTCGGTTTGTTTGGCAGAGGGAAGCTCAGAAGTAAATGTTTCCTTTCCAGACTGTTATTGTGAAGCTTGCTAATGTTAACATTTATAGAAGACATGCAATATGAGAGGATGATTTGGCAGCAAAATGGACAGCAAAGAAATGTAAAACAAATAAATCCAGCACGCAGGCTCCGTGACTGAATGAAGAATGAGACAGAGAAATAAAGCAAGTGTAAAGGATATCTTCAAGAATTCTCAAACCAAACCCTGACTTATTTAGAAAGTGCATGACATTCTGACCTGCAGGACATTGTGGGTGATTCAATACTCTTTAGTTTTCCGACACACCTCAGGATTTCAGCAACTCAAAATGGGGCCATAGACACATCAGTCTTCTAAAAAGCTGGTGTAAAATTAATTAGGGGCAAGAAACACCAGTAAGGCAACAAACGACAATTTCAGAGTTTCAGGAAATAATACATACCAAGAGTCTCTGTCATTAAAAATACTGTTTCCCTTTATTAATCGGATTCAAAGACACACGCAGGAAGTTGCTTTCTAATGGTAGAGCCTGCAAACTCTTGCAGAATCAATGGGAGAAAATGTAACAACTACCAAGGGAACTGTTCCAGTTAGAGTTGTTACTCCCTGTTTGTGCAACAAAGTGTTGGTAGATGTAGCCACTCTGGAGTCTGAAAATGGACAACTCCTTGCTCCTTAGCTGGGTGTTCCTTACATTTTCACGGGGTCAGTCTTATCTGGAAGCTGCAGTTACCAGCTGGAGTGGTGTCTTTATCCAAACTGGCCATAAAAATGCGCACATGTGTATCAGGAAGTGTCTGCAAATGACAAACTCGCTGAACACCTTGGTAAGGCACACGGGGATGGGGCTGGTATTCCCAGGAGAGATAGATGGGGTGAGGCTGCCTGACATGAGATACGTGGAGAGGAGACCTGGCTGGGCTCAGGGCGAGTCCAGCACTACCGGGCTGGGTGCGGGAGTTTTCAGTTGACACAGAAGAAAGCAATCCATCAGTGAGAGCACAAAGAATGAGGAAGCAGGCTGGTCTCAGCACCCTGTGGGGACCTGCCCTTCACTTGCCTTGATTATGGAAAAAAAAAAATGTTTCAGGGTTGTTTTGGAGTTTTTTAATAGAATAACTGTGATCTTAAGCATGCAAAGTAATGCTCGCTGTTTAATAAGCACTTTGCCTACTGCCACAAGCAATGTCTTTTTGCCACTGTGATTTATTTCAGAACAAGGTGTGTTAATGATTCAGTCTGCTGCACCTTAACCAGGTGGGGAATACCAGCTTCATCTGTTACAAAAAAAGTGGCATAAACCAGCTCCACCTCCCTCAGTCTGACCTGCTCTCAGCTTTTCTCTTTCCAAGCTTTCTTCCAAACAACAGTAGACTATACTTGAATGTAACACAGCAAAAGTTCAGAAAAGCTGAGGACCACATACCATAGCAATTACAAAACCCCTTTTAATAAGTATTCTTTCCAGAAGCGTGGAGAGCTTTTCTATGACAATCTTACTAAACACAGTTCAGAAACAAAAAATGCTATACCTACCTTCAGTGTAAACAATTAAATGAAGCAAGTTTAAAGGCTGATCCCAAAAAAAACTTCAGAAGCAAGCTCATTATTCACAGCTACACAATGATATCTGAAGACACCTGCGGCCACAGCACTCTCCATTCTTGTCTCCCAACCAGCAACACCAATGTGAAGTATAGTGTGCAGACCGCCTTCTAATAGGCAAGAAGGGGGTCATATGCCTGACCTCTGGCTGAGCTTTGACTGCCAAAAACAGACAAGGCAGCAATGACAGAGGGCTGGGGAGGGCCAAAGAACCAGCTCTAGAGCAGCTGGTAGCCCTGGAAATCCAAAGGCTGGAGGAAAAAGGCTGGAGACAGTGACAAAGAACCAGTGGAAGGGCAGTGAGAATTAAGTAGATAGGAACAATGAAGCTTGTTTTAGGAAAGAAGAGTGATCACTGCCACAGACGATGACTCCCTGCTTGCCCACTGATGTACAGACACTGTCACACTCCTCCATGCCCCATCCTGTACCCAGCCTACCATCCCCTCTGCAGCTGAGCAAGCCAGTTAGTCCTTCAAGTCGTGCCCAAAGGTAATCTTTCCACCCTAAAATCCACCAAAACATGCTCTGCCTCATCAAGCCCAACCTCTGAAAACACAACTTACAGCTTGTACACCAAGCAAGTTCCCATGGGTACCTCCATCTCTGTGCCTGGATTGCAGCAAAAAAGTTAGAAACACAGTCATGTGGGCTGAGGCTGGCAGGGGTGAGTGGCTCTGGCACTCAGAGGTACAGGACTGTAAGTAATGAGCATTGGATCTTCAGACACTAAAGTCAGGGTTAGAGATTGGGGCACCAAGGGCTAAAGAGCACCACTTCTTTGCCTGCTCTTCAGCGTAAACCTGAGTGCTGGTACTCAGTAAGGCACAATGCTTCTGCTTGTGATTGGAGGAATGCTGGCTGATAGTTTGTCCTTAAGGCTGGAATCAGGCTGTGGGGCAAAAATGGCTTAGAGTGTAGGATTCTCCCTGAATAATGTCAGGATTGTAAAGAAATTATAAGGCCTGCTACCTGCATCTTATCATTATGAGATAAACCTGCAAAGGCACTTGAGTCAACCACGTCAGGTGGCTTCCAGTGAGGTCTGTAGGGATGATGGACATGCTCAGGCTAAAGTTTGGGGTGAAATATTGCTATGGGTGGACAGTGGAAGGTAGAGAAAATGCCCGGAATAGGAAGAAGATCTTAGGACTGAGGAACAAGAATAATAGGAAAATGATACTATTGTCTAGTATTGTAATACATGCTTGTGTATATTTGGGTCAGGTACAGCTCACTGTTGTATGGGCAGTATGGAGTCAGGATCGTAGTGGGGTTTGGGTCATCATGCTGAGTGCAGGTCACATTAGGCCATTGCTAGGGGCTAAGTGTGGGAATTCTTCTGTGGTTGAAGTTAGCTATCAAATAAGCAGAGTGTATGGGATTCATTTCACTCTGCACGTTCTACAGAATGAATCTACAGGCACATCATCTTCACAGACAACCTTTGCTGTGCAATGTCCTTCAGCCACTAGAGTGTTATTCTCTAGTCATTCACAGACATTCGGCAAGGTCCACAGGGCTGAGGGGTGCTATCAGCAGGGAAAAGTGAATTATTGGTAGCTCTAGAATGCTGACTTATGACTACAGGTGACAGTCTTAGCAAGAAAGCTATTCTTACCAAAGACATAAGCACCAGCACACTGTCCATTAGTAGAAAAGAGGATATGGGAGAAGAGGGCACTCATTGTTGCACAATAACGGCATTCAAAGCCCATGACTGGCTTTGTATATCTCCCAGAGCACATGCCATACACTGAACATGGCATAAAGGGAGGATAAAGAAGGCAGAGCAGGGCAGGGAGGTTTCCAGAAGGGAGAAAGGGGAGTTTTCTGGCACTACTGGCTGAACCACATACAGGTACCCGCAAATATGCCTACTTGTCTCTTGGGAGGAGGGGAGAACTCACAACTATCAGGCACAGGATGGTGGCTGTCACCCAGCAGAATATGGATGGCCAAATAAATACCAGAGATGATATCTAGCAGACAAAGAGATGTCCCAGCGGCAGCTCAGACTAGGGACAATCAGAAAGAAAAATCAGATATTGATAGCCATAAAACAATCAGAAAAACTGTTGGGAAAACATGGGGGTAGAGGGACTTTCCCCATGTTTGGTCATTTCTTCAGTGTATTTATGTGCATTTTGGCAAAACATTCATTTTTAAAATCACATATTTTCACATCAATAAGCTTAAGGCTGCTGAAAAGCAAAGCTCTGGACTGAAAAAGTGTTCCAGTTCTCCATAGGAAACTGTCTGAAATATACCCAGAATTGGCAGTATGATCTTTGCATCTGCAGAGAAAATACTGAGTCATGTTGTCAGCCCACACACATTTAACAAAAATAAAAGCAGACCAACGATTCAAAATTCTCCCACTCATCATTTAAAGAAAACAGGAGTCATTCAGTCATGCCTCATGCTTCAGAGACCTTTAGAAAACACCCAGTGCAGGGAACATTCACCCACGTTGTGCCCACGCACCGTTTCAAACCGGTGATGTCATTTGCAACTTGTTCACTCACAGGTCTGGCCACTGTTTGCTTCAACATCCTCAAAGGAAGTTGCTGAGACTGAAAAGGTTTCTGCTGAAAACGTGACACGATAGCTGGAAGCCTCAGCCCTTCTGTGAGCAACACTGAAATGATCTAACACAGCGTGCCTGGCTGGAACCTCTGGAGGAGGCAGGAAAGTGCCATGCGCTTCATGGCAACACGAACTTAAGATGTAGTTTGAATAAGAGGCTACTGTGCTCTTCCTTCAGGGGTTAATCTTGTACTGAAGCATTGGCTCTCCTGTGCTGGACTCCCCAGTCATTCATTCAAAAGGGAGGTATTTGCACAAACAGCAAGATTGGGAGAATTACCTAGTCAGTCCTTCTCCTTTTAACTTTTCCCACATAGTCCTCTGCCAAAGAAAAGCTAGTTTCTGCATTTCACCCAGCTGCTGGCAACATCTCTTCTTCCTTCAGTTCTAAAAGCTGCTTGAAGTATTAGCAGCTGAACCTGGGTGAGTGGCAGCCAGCCCACCTCATGACGGAGGGGGAGACGTCACCACACAGAGCACACACAGATGGAGTTACACAATCTCTGTGGTGTTGAAAGCAGCGCTGGAAACTTGTCAGGAGCCCAAAGGCCAGAGCTAATTTGTATTTCCTATTGCACAGCATGATTTTAATCAGAGCAAAATGCGCACAGTTGTGTTTTATGTACCAAGTGTTACAAGCAGAGACAAGTTAACAGAGCAACTAGGAGCAGGACATGCACTGAGGACAGCATAGAGGAACATTAGATGGGGAATATACCCAATTTATCAGCATTTCCTTTATTCTTCACGATGGCCATGGGCTATGAAATGAGAGAATAAGAGGCAACCTCTTTCCAAAAGTTCTAGATGTGTCATCAAGTAAAATACAGCATTCAGGAAACCCATCTCACTTGACAGCACAAGTCTAGGTGATCTCTAACAGAAACTGCCTTGGCTTCAGCTGCAGATTAGCGTGTGTTAGCTCCTTGTTACAATTAAATTTCTGTCTCGTTGAGAGCAGACAGCACAAAGGACTGGCACAGGCCACAAGCACCACTATTCCCAGAACGGGCTCACTCCCAGCACCCCCTTTCTGTGCTGTGATGGCTGGAGAGCAGGAGTCAGGAGCCATTTGGTCACCTTGCCCCAGTCGGGCTCACAGCCATGCTCTCTCCCCAGCACACAGCACTGGGATGCACCTTTGTGTGCCACCAGCTTGTGCCAGAGAGGGAATGGGGCACCAGGTTAATAAGACAGTAAATACACTTTGACATTTCTTGATTGGTTTGCTTTGTACTCCCAGTAGATCTGCTGAAAACTCAGAGGTGGGGTTTGCTGCTCAGGGAGCGCTATCATAGGAGAAAATCCTTCATTTCAGCCTTCCCCTCTTTACCCTCTGGGAATAAATGCTCCTTTCCCCCTCAGTTCAGCTCTACTCCTTGACAGCTGAGAAAAAGAAAGAAAGGGGGAAAAAAAGAAATCAAACCTTGGACCTTTATTTTGCTATGGAGAGCCAATGTCTAGTTCAGAGCAGGATAAACTCCATGTCAGGGATATAAAAGGAAGCCTGTCAGACAAGCTTATCTGCAGCTTTCTATATTCAGTCCGATAAACTCTATCCCCAGAGCGTTTTCCCCACCAGCTAGGCCCTTTCTATTGTAGCCCCTGAGATCAGCACCCCCTTTGCTCTCATTCTTCCTCCACGTGCTCCTTTACTCCCCTCCCCCATACACATTTATCCCCCCAACTCAAACAGCTCCCCAAGGAGCTCAGGCACCACCTATGTTCAGGGATGGGCAAAAGAGAAGAGTGAGTCAGCTGAATATGCAAACAATCCTATTTGCACCCCAGCATGTACAATTCAGGTCTTTGTCAGCATGATGGAGTGCACTCTGTCCAGTTTGTTTTCTTCTTTGGGATTGTCATCCACGCCCTTCTCACATGAGCATTATCAAACGCTGTACCTGAATCAGCCTTTTCAAGACAGGCTGACTGCTGCCTGGTTAATACCTGCCCACCAGCTGCCTATTGCTTTGTTTAAAAATTATAGCCAATCATAAAATGTAACATGACATCTACAGCAGCCATAAAAAAAAAAGAAAAAAAAAATCCACCAAAAGCATTTTTCTGGCGTCACTAAGGCACTGGATGGAAGTGTTTTTAATTGCACAAGCCCCCCTTGGACGCAGCCCTGCCTGGACACAGCCCACCTGGCACTCCGAGGTGTTTGCTGCCCACCTGCCCTCTCCCCAGCTCGGCTCCAGCCGCAGGGACGGTGGGCGCGGGTACCAGACGGTCCCGCCGCGCAGCAGCCTGGACAGACGGACACCCCGGGCGGGAGGGACGGCGGGGCAAAGGTGCGAAGCGCTCCTGGGGCTGTGGCAGCCGCCGGAGCAGCACGGGCAGGGCCCCAGGCCCGGCAGACAATAGCTGTCTCCCTGCTCGCTCTCCCTGCCGGCCGCATCCGACGGAGAAGGCTCATGAATCAAGCCGAGCATCCAGCGACAGGCTGGAGAAAGGCATTAATATGCGCCCGCCGCCGCACGCCGCCAGCCCCCTGCCTGGCGCGGCGCTCACCTGCCTGTCTCACCCCTGGCAGGCAGCGGGGGAACAAAGGAGCGGCGCGGGCGGACGGCAGCGCCTGCCCCCGCCACGGAGGGAGGCAGCGCCGGGAGACAAAGCCCGCTTCCCTGCCGCCAGGGGTGTGAGGAATTCTCCCGCTCGCCCTATTGTCTGGGCTCCTTTGTGCGCCTCCAGACCTCGGTCCCCAACCGCACAGGCAGGAATAGCGGGAGCAGGACAGACACGGCTTTGTTGAAGGGAGGGAGCCCTCGAAGGCCGAAAGCTTCCTGCCCGGGCCCTGCCGTACGTGCCCGTCTGGCACACGGCGCTGCTGCCCCACGGGGCAGGTAGGGAGCAGGGGGCGCGCAGCAGCGCAGACACACGGACGGGGCACGGGTGGTTCTCCATGCACACGGGGCCCTCGGCGGCCCCTTCTTCAGCATCTTTTCCTCTCTCCAGAGACTGACCCTGTGATGCCTTTGGGAGATGGGGAATGGTCACCAGATCCTGCAGAAGGGGTGGGAGGGCTGCCCTAAACCCCCATCGCTGATCAAGGGCTGGTGCAGCTGGCTAGAGGGGACAGTGAGGGAGCAGATTTGGGAGCACAGACTTTGGGATGCACTGAGCACCCATCACACCACCTGTATCTCTCCCAGCCTTAGGAGCAGCACAGACACCTCTGCCAAACTTCCACGGCTTCGTCAAGCAGTAGCTGTAGCATCCCCTGTGCGAGCCACGTCTGTGGCTGCAGCACTGCAACCCCCCAAGCCCTGCAGGGCTGGTGGCAGGATCCAGATTTTCTTGTCTAAAGGCAGAGCAAGTAATTGCCAAGCGCTCCCGAGGGGTCAATACCCAGCTGCAGCACACTGGTAGCTTTCCTCCCACTGCCACTGCACACTGGCACTGGAATGACCAGGACAGAGAGAAGGGGAAAGCCAGGTCTCTCCAGTGCAGGGAGCAGGGTGTCCCTGCAGTGCCCATGCCACTGCCCAAAGGACAAAGCGCTCCCCGCTCCCATGGCAGCTGTAGCACGTGGATCAGCTCCAACAGGAGAGCCCCACAGAGGTATGGCTGGCCAGGACTCAGCAGTCTGGCTTTTGCAGTCCCTGCCCGGGCCACCCTCAGCTGTCCCACTCCTCTCCACTGGCACTACTCACACAACCAGTCTTAGCCATGCACAGAAATACCTGCAGTGGTCTGGGTGTCACTCGAACAATATGGCCAATGGAACATAAGCAAAAAAGAGAGCAAAGCCCCAAACCTGAGGGAAAATCGTGTTCCTAAGGGATAACACTTAGGACCACAAAGGAGCCCCAGCACACTCCTGCTCCACTCTGGCACAGAGAGCAACAGGGTCCAGAAACAAGAACCAAGACACTTACTGTAGGGGTGCTGCTAGTGGAGCCTGAGAGTGTCCACAAGGGACAGGGATGGTGAGGAGGCAACATACAACTAAAAAGCCCATTTCTCAGTCTTGTTCTAGGAAAACAGTTTCTGAAATTTCTGGTCCAAACTGAAGTTTCCCTTCCTATTTTTCCATTATATTTGGTATATTTTAAATAAATTCTAAATAAATTCTTGGGGAAAAAAAAAAAACAAAACCAAAAACAAACAAACAAAAAACCCAACCCTACCAAAACTTCTATGGCCACCAACAGGGAGGTCTCCAGACAAGCTTTGTTCAGGAATACATTTTTCCTAAAGAAAACTTTAAAATTCTATTAAAAAAAATATAGAAACCTTGAATCTAAACAGCATCCCTTCCTTATTTGAGTTTTCCTGCTTCACAGTGAAGCCTCAGCAGATCTTGTAAAGTGTATTTGTGCATTATAAGCAGGAACCATACTGGGTTCGATGGACAAGAGATTCTCAGCAACATCTAATTTGCAGAAGCAAGACAGTTGTTTACAAAGCCACCAAATAAGAGAAGACTGGGAAATCAGATAAAGCAAAAAGCCAGACAGAAGCCAAAGGCCTTCATCTTCAATAAGTCAGAGAAAGGGGAAAGACTAGGGGAAAGGGGAAATACCTGGGAAAGAAAGGGGGAGGACCTGCTGGGCAGCAGATTGGTGGCAGAGCTCCTGGCCCCTCCATGCCTCCTCCATGACCCCTCACAGTTTACCCAGGCAAAAAGGGACACAGCAGGTCTCTTCCCCCAAGCCAGCACCAAGCTGGTGTTCCTGCAGAGTGGCATTTTAGCAGCTGGAGAACTGGCTGCATCAGCCCAGAGCTCAACTAATACACGAGCCATTTTGAAATACAAGCTTGGAGGGACTGCCTGAGTTAATGAAGCTGATGGGATTGGGATGAGGTATAACAAGGTGCCGCTTACTGAAAAGCAGAGAACTTCCCCCAGGCTGCCTTTGGCTCCTGTAAAGCATTCAGGTCAGTTTGTAACTTATTAACACCAACACTCACAGGATCAAAGTTCAGCACGTGTTCAGCTGCTCTTCTGGAACAGCAGACTTGAAAAGCATATTGTGCAGGTTTCCTAGGAATAGAAGAGACATGCAGAGAAAGCATCCACTGCCCATCTGCTCAGAGATATCCGCTGCACCACTTTGGGTCATGAGACAGGCTTCCTTCACCACCTTGTGCCTGAGGAGCTACCTCTGCTCAACTACTGCACCCCTCTCCATCGAGGTCCTTCCTCCTCTTGTGGCAAAACAGTTTTGCACCCAAGCGATGCTCAAAAGGGTCCCCAGTTTTAAGAGGAAATTTCTGTCAAGAAGGCAGATTACACTGCATGTTTTAAATGTCTCTCCTGCAGCTGAAATTGTACCTTAATCTAATTACACCTTCAGAACTCCAACTTGAAGTGTTCAATATATGATGTCACTTGAAAAATTAATCACTTTGCCACTGGATGAGCAGAGGTGGGTAGTGGAGTCAGTGTGGCAGTGCAGAGTCAGATGAGAGTAATGGAGCTGTATCTCCCAGCACTGGGAGTTCTGTGCAGGGGGACTGCTGTGGTTCCCACAACCAGCCTCTTCTCAGGACATTAAGCCCACACAAGCCAGCTCACTTCCAAAAACTGCAGAGTTCCCAGGGCTGGTTTTCTATCTGCTGCTCCTGAGAGGCCTTTCCTTTGGAGGGAAAAATGACCCTGGCAGATGTGCAGCATTGTCACCCCACTGGATCCAGTGAGGGCACACACAGAGGACCTGCAAGAAGGACACAACGGAAAGGAAGGTGAGAGTTTATTGCTGATCAAACCTGGCAGAGAAGCGCTGATGGATGGAGCTGAGTGCAGTCTTTTAAAGGTATCACTGGGCAGGATAGCACCAGAAACAAAATCAAATCAGGAATTTCTGAGCAGATGGCATGCTTTGAAGCCTGCCTGGCCTGAGATCACCACTGCTTACCCTGGCATACGTCTGTTGCAGTGATCAAGTTACCCAGCAAGAAGAGGTTACACAGCAATTATAAGTCCCTCCCCACCAGCAGAGCAACCAAAGATCCTCTGCTACCCTTGGCTTCCCTGTAGACTCAAGTAAAAGAGCCAAACAGGTTTCATTTGCTGTGCAGCTACAGCCTGAACCAGTGTGGGTAACAGCATGGGGTGTGATTGTCAACAGACAAGGCTGCACGGAATTGCAGGGTGATGCCCAGGTGTGCTTATCCAAACCTGCAGATGTCCAGAAAGCATATAGTTCTGTTGTTTAAAGGGGGGTCATGTCTATACTTTATAATGAACAGTATCTATGGATTATTCTTTGTAAATACCTGCACTCTGTGAAGGTCAGAGTTAAAAACACCCAAGTAAAGTTCCTGGAAGCATTCTTCATTTTTAAGCATTTTGTCAGAGTAATCAGTGATTTATCAACCACTTCTGTCACCAGTTGAGAACACTCTGCTATTGCTTATTGTGACCCATAAAAGGCCACTATTTCAGCCCTATTAGAAGCAAGGTGTTCATTGCTGCTCACATGGTACCAGTGCCTAGTGCCAAACCTGCACAGACACATCACCTTTCATCTCTAATCAAAGGCAGGGTCTGGTGGGAGGGAACTTCACTGATGATTCCTTTCTGTGTGCTATTACAAGGCACCACTAAACACTCACCACACTTACAAATGGACTTTTTGTCTGGTGAGAGAAATCATCCCTTCTCCCTCACGTTTGCAGAAGCAAATACAATTGGAGAAAGGAAAGAAGTTCCACTTCTGCAGCCACTTACCAGAAGAAATGATGTGTTTTGGCCATCTGCATCATCTGTTTTCCCTGCAAAGATGTATTAACAAGGTCCTTGCTTCTCAGTGACTAAGGAGGAGGGAAGAGAAACCCTGACCGCAAAGAGGAACTTAGTCTCCGGGAAACAGGCAAAGAGGACACTGTTAAACATTTAAGGAAACATTAGGGGAAAGATAGGGCAGCCAGAAGTTTTGAAAGTTTTGATTTCCCCAAGAAAATAAACTGCCTGTTCTAACTAGAGGAGAAATGGCTTGCGAGTCCTCTCTCCTGGAGAAGTTTCTCCTACGGTACTCAATATTGTAAAGGGCTGCTGAGGAGGGAACACTTTTGACAGGATTAATTTATAAGGTAAAAGTGACTCTTTTTTTCCTCAGGGAGAGTTAAACTAGACTCTTGGCCTTGATAAAGAGTCTTTGAAACCCTCCTGCTTGCATGAGGAGCACAGGAGCTCCTGCCACTGGAGCACAGGCATTGCTTAGCCCAGGACCACCCCAGAACTGCCTGAGCGGCATCTTTGCGGGGGAAGTTAAATACTTCAGATTCCCTTTTCAACCAGGCTACTTATGCTTTGGATCTGTTTTTGTTAAAGCCTTCTTATTTTAATTAAGAAAGTACTCATTGAAAAGCAGTACCCTGCCCCTTTGGTTACCATTAACATGTGTCTGCTGAGACCGCCAGCAAGCCTTTGAGATGCAGCAAGGCTGAACTCAGTAGTTCTCAAGGAGTTATAAAAACCTTTTAAATGTAGCCTGGGAGAATGACCATACTCTCAGCAAACTGAGGCTACAAAACAACCCTGAGAAATTTGGCTTTTGGGTCAACAGCAGCCTCATGATGCACAAGAATATGAGTGCAAAGCTCTGCCCTGGGGAGGAATAACAACAGGCATCCACATGGGCTGGGAACAGACTGGCCAAGTTATTGTCCAGTGCAAAAGGAGGTGGGAGTCACAGGCCTGCCAAACAGTTTATGAGTTAGCAGTGTTCTCTCACTGCAAACCCAAACTGCACAGCAAGCAGTGTCAGGGGCAGCACGGCCAGCAGGCCTTGGGGAAAGCATAATTCAACACTGCTAAGGCTGCATCTGGAACAAAACTGGAATAGCAGGCTTCATGAATGTTATGAATCCTAGAAAAGAGTTCATAGCATTCCTAGAACATCTGTTCATTTTTATTATTAGAGGAAAAAAATCCTAAGGAAAAAACCCTAAGTTACTATTTCCTCCCACTTCCCATATATTTATAAGTGGCCCTACCATCACCAAGTTTAGGATGTGTATCTGAGAAAGAAAGGTTTCCTTCCAAAGGAGAGTTCCTTGTAGGAAGAAAAGTTGAGAAAGGCTACTAAGCTCTGTGTTGTCCAGGACACAAGATAGTGCTGCCAGTAGCCTTCCTGCCAGCAGAACATAAGGAAAGGGCAGAAGGAAAAAAAGAAAAATAAAACCCATGGTTGACAACCTCCCTGCTCTCCTGCAACCCTACCAGCATGATAGCAGATTCTTTTGAGATGGCAGTGTACTAATAGGTGGTTTTGACAGGGTAAGGTGGAGAAGATCAGATAGGAGAAAATACGTCTGCCCTGAAATGGCTGTGCAATCCTTGATCTCCTTTGAAGAAATGCATTGCTTTTAACCGCCAGGTGCCTGTCCCCAGTGCAAGCCCAGTAGGTAAACAGACACAGACACTGTTTGTAGCAGGAAGCCAAACCGGAAAGGAATTTTATCCACCCAGAACAGGCTCCTGCCTGGGGCAGCTGTGAGACCTCTCTAGCAGTCACACACTGACACCAGTGAAGGTCTCACCCACTCACATACCAACTGCTTCTCTGCTCTTACTGGCACAGGGCTGGTTTTCACCTCTTGGAACCAAGATATCCATCTGCATTGACCAAAAATCGGTGTTCAACAACAATTATTAAAGGCAACTGCTGCCCAAGCAGCACCAACAAGCATTTGGCTGGCCATGCTGATACAATACTACAGATAGTGTAGATGAGCCCCCCTGCTCAGTCCAGGAGGAGCAGCCCTCAACTCACCACTTGGGCACTTGCACACAGCCTATAAATCTCAGCTGTTTGACTGCTGCTCATGGATTATTATTCTCCCATCCCTTCTTGCCTCTTATCCCTCCATGAGCCCACTGTCCTTCAAACACAGGACAGATTTTTTTCTGGAGACCATCAGCACTTCTCCACAAGACCTCCCAGACACCGGAGGTGATGGACAGCAAGACAGCAGAGCCTAATCCTCACATGTTATGTGGTTTTTTTCATCCTATTGCCTTCCTTTTACAGCCTAAGTGTGAGAGACTGAGGTCAGACCTCAGCCTCCATCTGCAGCCTGGGATTATGATCTGAAGCATAATATTTCTTTATGAGCAAATTATCACCAAGGCTTCAATGCGCTGTTGGCCTTTTAAAAAACTAAGTGTTTAGTATTTTTATTTCTTTCTGCTCTGCAGTTTATGGCTCCCATAAATCAGATGACAGGCTGTGGCACCGAGGGCTGATCTGATCTGTGAGAACAGTGAAAGAGGCAGGAGAAGGGAGCACTGACAGTCATTAACCAGGGGGAACCTTTGCACCCTGCTGTAAGCATCCCCACGGGAAAGGCAGGATGCTGCCCACCTGAGGCAATGCTCACAACCATGCCAACTCCTTCTTCTCTGACACTGAGTTTAAAAGCCTAATTTCTTCTATGCCACACCACCTCCTAGTAAAAACTGAAAACCCAGTTCTCTCTCTCACAGGAGCAGTGATAGATCCACTAGGATTCACAAACTGTTCCATCACTACAGACATTAGAGCTATAGGGTGTTGGGACACACAAGCAAAGTGCTGACCCACTACACCGGTAAACCAACCTATGCATCTGAAACAATCAAATCTGACCCTGTGTATTGATGGTCTAGAAGCCTTACCTTATAGCAAATTAAGGATGCTGCCATGGTTAATAGTCCATTTCAGAGTTGGAAAGTTGGTGCTGAAGTCCCAGGTCTCACAGGTAAAAGACCAAATCTCCAAAGACATTTGTCCACTCGGAGATGCACGTAAGGTCATGCTATGAAGCATTCCAGCAAGCAGCATTCAGGGAATCCTCCTCCCCATATCTCCATATTTACAAATACTGTTAAAATCTGAACTGTAGTCAGCCTATGCCCTCTCTGAGAAATGGGATCCACAGCTCTTCCTTTCTCCTGCTCCTGCCCCCTGCCTCAATAACTTGGACCCTACTTCAGGACTGACACTTTCCTACATGCACATATGTGCATGTCTAACACTGCTGAGCAGCCCATCACCTTGGCAAAGACCTCACAAGACAAATAATATGTAATATTGCAAGGACTTTGTTGGACTGGGACTTGCAGGGCTCTCCAGTGAGCCTGGGTTTATTGCTAGTTGTACTGCTTTGCTCATTGATAAGAACTGGTCTTTCTTTCTCCATGCTCAACGCTGCTTTCCTGGGGCAGACTTTGGTGCAGGTACTTTATCTGCTTCGCAGTGCTAGGTTTATAATTGCACTTGATGATCTTAAAGGTCTTTTCCAACCTAAACAATTCAGTGATTCTAAGAGAAAGGGAACACAGGCAGCTTAATGCTCTTTCAAGTGAGGGTCTGTGGCAGGCAAGAGGACTTCTGCAAAGACAAGCCCTTCCACTGGGTAACATAAGACCAGAAGGTGATATAACTTCTTGTGGCAATACTCTGTCGAATACTCTCAAAATGCCAATGCTTCCTTTGGTATTTCCAAAGCAGTAGAAACCTCCACCAGGAATTTGAAGTCCCATGGATGTTTTGCCCACTGAAGTAAAAAATGGTGCTCATTATTGCCCTGCCTGCAATCCAGTCTCTACCACTGTTGTGCCCTTGACCAGTAAGATTTTACCTGCTATAAAAGGCTGGATAAGAGGCAGGCATTTCTGCCATCCTCAGCAGGGACCCACCCTCCCGATGAGTGCTGGCAGCTCTGGGCTGTGCACCCATCCACCCATCCCATTGTGGTGCCCACATTCGTCCATACAGCACTCAGTGTGACTGCTGGAGCCAGGCTGTGACAGTAGGGACTCCCAGTCGGAGAGCACAGGAGAGTCAGGGCCCTGCCAGTGGCTCACCCCCATAGCTGGGGCTGTCACTGGAAGTAACATGATTAGCAGAGAGAAGAGAAAGCTTCCAGGCTAGGAAGAAATAGACAAAGTGAATAAGGAGTTCAGGCCATGATTTTAAGCAAGTTTTGAGCGCTAGAGAATCTTTTCAATAATAATGAGACCCAAGTGTTTTTTAAAAAGGGGGGGAAAGAGTAGCAAGGACCTCCCCTCTCCCAGAAAACCATGTTGCTGCACAGAGCAATTCCCAAACACAGACACCAGTCTGGTCCTCCCAAAACCCAGTTGTAAAGCTAACAACTGCTGTGCTATTAAAATGCCAGATAAGCCAGGCGACTGCACCAGCCAGACTCCTGGAGCTTCCATACGTTCTGGGATCACTTTGACACGTCAGCTTTTATCCTGAAAGTAGATCAGAATCTAGGAGTGTGAGGACCAGGGTAAACATTATCAGTTGTTGTTCTGCCCTCCTGCAGGGACTACAGCTGATCTCTTCGGACAGAAGGGCCAGCAGGAAGAAACAGCACCAGTTCCAGAAAGCTACCTATTCTCTCCCTGAAAGAACTTCGGGGAAATGCAAAATTCACAGTGTGCCTCTGAAAGTCATGCAACTGCTTTCAGTGCTGGAAATGTTCATCTTGTTTCCAGTGCAATGTTTTCTCCATTTCACTCTCCAGTCATCATGTTGTGTCATGGCTGCTCTTCCATGGTGCTGGACATCGTGGCTCCAGGTGGGTGCTGGCAGCCTGGAGCCCCTCACCACCCCAGACCACCTCCCCTTGCCACGGAGTGGAGAGGCACATTAGGACAGGGGAAGAAAAAACAAAAAAAGAAGTGAGCTGAAGCCAATTAAAAGCACAGGAAAAATGCAGGGAGGGAGGTTGTCATTGCCAGAGCTGGAATTTGGCCTGGGTGCCATGGAGATGAAACCCGGCAGATGGTTAAGGTGTACATGGGAAGCATGCGTGCAGCACCTGACTATAGATTTAAGACCAATTAATACAACAAAAAAGAAATCTTGACAAGGAAGCCAGAGACCTTCAAAATGAGTAAGTGAACCATGAAAAGGGGAGGCTCTCCCATCCAAAAAAAAAAAAAAGGAAAAAGCAGCTGAATGTACAATACCTACAGAGCCGTGAATAAACTGAAGTTGGAACAGATGGAGAGAGAAACAAACCGCAGTGTGTAGTAGTTGGCTCCCAAGTAAAAGAGCCAGCATGGGGAAAGAGCTTCCCCACAATTCAAGAAGAGAACAATAGGCTCTGGTTCTGCAGCAGCCCCTTCCCCAGGTGCTCAGTGTCCTTCCTACAGCTTAATTTTAAGGCTCACAAGCTGCAGCACTCTCAGATACAAGATCCTAACAAACAACCAGCAAAACATATTCTTTTAAATAATGAATCATGTGTCTCTAATTAAAATAGCCCAGGCACAAGGCAGCAGAGACAGGAGCCTTCTCTGACAACCTGTCACACAGACACAGATCCTGAGCTACATGGCCTTGCCTCAGACTGCATCTGAAACAGGATCAGGGGATAACAAACAAGGCCTTTCCCATGGATGGTGACTGCCCTGAAGTGGCCGTGGTTGCAGACTGGTGGGCAAAGTCTCAGTAAACCCCAGCACTATTTGGAGGCACTGAAATGACCTTTGCCTTTGCAGGCGAGAGTGGCTTCGTGCACAAATATTTCCATTGAATTTTGTCCGTCACCTGTAAACTAAAGCCCTGGCCAGGTCAGAGATGAGAAAACAAGCAAGGAGGAGATGAGCCAACCCACTCTGGGAATGGGAGTAGCAAGAGGTTAGTGTGGTACAATTAAGCACAAGGAGAGAAGCCCCTCGCTACAAGGCTATTAGAAATCCCAACCGTGAAGAAAAGGAGGGAGGCGTCCTGTGGTTCTGTGGAGCACCAGGCACTGCTGCCCCACAGACACCCTCGCCCTGACCCGAGGGCAGCAGCAGGCACTGCAGGAAGGGCGACCCCAGGCAGCATCCCCCTCCTTGGGATGAGCACTCAGCTTTCCCTCCAGGTCTGCAAACACAGGGCTGTCCCGCCACTATATCTGGGATGTAAATCCCAAAGATAACAAGCCCAGCTCTACAGACATTTATCATCCACTTTAAAGATAGGCGGCTTGGGACTAAGCCCTTGGGGGGCACTCCCCATACATGGCGAACTCAGCCTGGAAGAAACAGGTTTTAAGTCCTGCCTTGAAGGTGACGGGCCAAAACTTAGCTGGCTTCACAGTGAGAGGGCTTTTGCAGAGCCATGTGCTCCCTGGAATCCCTGTCCCCAAAAGCCCCTCCTTTTGCCCATGCTCCTCACAGACCCTGGATGCTCATGCATCAGCTGGTTCCCTTCTTGTAGTGCTAAGGGGACACCAGCATGTTTCCTCCTCACTACAGCTGAGCTTGTAAAAGAACACTGTCTAAGAGGCAGCACCTATAATGAGACAGGCACAAGTTATTAAAACCTTCCCCCATCTCTACCCCAACCTGATTCCCTCTGTCGCTTTAAGCAAATCGCATAACTTTTCCTCTTTAGTTTCTGCACCTGGGAGAGAGTAATATTTACCTATCCCAGAAGGGTGCTGAGAGGATTAGTTAATGTTTGCCCAGCATTTTAAAGGATAAAATATTCTGTATTAATTCCCGGCTGCTGAAAAGAACTGACATATGCAACTCTCATTAGCTCCAATGGAAGATTTTCACTTGAGTTGGGCTTTACCATTTCAGAAAAGTAGAAGCAAGATGATGTGACATGAGCATTTCAGAAAGCGCCTGCAGCACGGGCTGTAAAAGCCCCTTCTGACTGCCACCAGCCTCCTGCTGCACTGCCTGCTCTGCACAGGTGCACGCCTGCCTGTTAAACATTAAAGCAGTCACAGCCCGACACGGGGCTCTGGGCTGTGCCAGCACCACTGGGTCCCCCCAGGTGGGGGTCCCTTTGCAGGCTCCCATAGCAGGGAGCTGCCCTCCCTGCGAGGTGGCCTCTTATGAATTAAACACAGCCACTGCACCGGGAGTGTGCCACTTTCTGCTCAGATTTGTCAGTGTTGCTCAGCTCTTATTTGGAAGCAGAGTTTGCTTGCTGTGACAGCTGCGAGCTGCAGGTGGGATCATGCAGCACCACATCTGTTGGCAAGTGTGCCAGGGGAACAGGCCATGTGGGTGGGCATCCCCTCTGCTGCTGTGCCATCACTCTGGTTGTGTCCCCTGCCACCTGCTACAGGGCAGAAAGAAAAAGCATTAGATAAGAACTGGGCTCCAGCAGCATGCAGCTGTCTCAGCAGGCTTTGAAACCCAGGACACCCTAAGTGCATGGGAAAATTCAGCACTGCACACCCCTCAAGTCAGACTACCCACCGCTCAGGTCCTTTACATTCCCCATGTGGCACCAGCACCAGCAGTACCACAACATTGTTATTCCCTCCCTTAGCACTGGACAACATGTTTTGCTGGGTGAGGACAATGATGTATCAACCTGGGTTCATTTTCCTCATCTGTTTCTCACTGCACTTTGCCTCAGTGCTGGTATCCCATATGTGATGGGTCCACATGCGGTCTCCACTCATGTGGACAGCAAGTGGAACTGCCAGCAGCCTTCATGTGCTCCTGGGACAGAACGAGGAGAGGAAAGGGCTTGGCTTTGTCCCTTGGTGTCTGCAGTGCCCTGGGTAAATGGGGCTCTGGGCACAGCAACCAGCAAGAACCCACCTCCAGCAAGCCCTGAGGCCAGGGTGGATGCACCTCTGTAGGCCTCTGTCTTCAAAAGCAGCACAGCAGGGCTGAGCCCCAGGCAGTGGGGAGGGGGGACAGGGGGCTCATGCCGCCCTCCGGGAAGGGATTTGGGTTTAACTGCTGGTTTACTGCCTGCAAGCAGAAGTATGTGCCTGTACAATAAGGAAAGGCTGGAGGAAGGTGTTTGAAAACCAAGCTAACCCACTTCAGACTCATGAAAGAAAAACACCACCCAAGCAGCCCCCTACTGGCCCCACAGTTTCAGGGAGGGGGAGCTGATTTGAAGCCTGAGAACAATGGAGCAGCCTTCCCTTCCTTTGTTCTGGCAAAGGTAAAAGACCTTGTGGAGGTGTCCACACTGGGGAAGGCACTGAACGAGAAGCCCCGTGCCAATAAAGCACCCCCTTGTGCCTTCAAACACCACATCCATGCCCTTCCCAAGAAGACATTGCTGTCTGCTGGCAGCACCAGGAATTCTTACCCCTTCCTGTGCAAATCTCTGGCCATGCTGGCATGGAAGGCCCTTTGTCAGCGCTGGTCTATGCGCTCCCCACGCTTGATGGGGTAGATCAGAGGGGCTCAGTTTTCCTTTCCAGAGGCCTCCCTTTGTCCCCATCACTCCCTACCTCTCCTATCTTGCCCAATGTCCAGGACAGCTGGCAGAGACCAAGGCACTGCAGACAACTGCTGAGCAAAACCAGAAACACAGACTGAAACATGACTAATTTCTAACACATCACAGCCTACGAGTCATTCTGTTTGTGAGCCTAAACTGCTCTCTGCTGCTTTCATACCAGCTCGTTTCAAGGGTGAGTAAGCAGACAGTGGCAGACATGACTTTTATTATTCCCAGAGCTTTGAAGCTGTACCATTTCCCTGTGGTTTGCTGGCTGCATCAGCTGTGTGTAGTGGCACATTTTGAAGAACTCAGCAATGAGACATAGGTAGCCAGACCAAGCCGAGCTGGAGCTCAGCAAGCTCCACTGGCAGTATTTCATGGTGACTCAGTAGTTGCCCACCCTCTATTATTCATTGTTTTTATTCCGTCATTTTATTTCAATATTCTTGACTACTTCCAAGAAAGTCCTTTCACAAGCAGAAGTCAAAGGCAACAAAAACAGCTTCAAGTTGTAAGTGAAGCCCATTTCTGTTAAAGTGAATTTTGCAATTAATATCCTCAGAGAATAAGCAACATTTGAAGAGAGAAAAATATAGAAAAACTGAGCTGCAACAGTGTGAGCATTTCATGTATTTATACATGTTTATATATTCATACATATGCAAAAGTATAAATACAGAAACATGTATCTCTTAGACTAGAAAGTGAAACTTCCTGCATATTTTAACTACTCCCTTAAGCCACTTCATTACACAGGTATTTTTAAAATATATATATTTAAAAACATAGCACTTGGACACACTTTGGCAAAAATTGTAAGTTTCCTTTCCATCCCAGGTTAAACTCCTATGGTATTTTCCTGCTGCTCTAGAACTTCCACAGCTCTTATCTATATTTCTACATTTAACCACTTCTAGTTTGAATGGCTGAACATTAAAAAGTATCTTTGCATAGCATTAAGCAGCACAAACATCACTGTCTAAGCAAAAGCACTGGATCATGATTGTGGGGTTTTTTTGCACAGACTAGTTCAAATTCTACTTCTAATTCCACGGCCAAAAGTTTAGAGCTTGAGATAAATCACTCCTTCCCCCTGAAAGGAGCTGATCGTATTTATGGCTCGTTTCAGAGTCCAAGGGCCCAGGCTGTGATGAAAGGCTGGGGGCAGAGCAGGGCGAGGCCCCACATCCAATGCCACATAAGAAAAGGGTGAGGGCTCTGGCAACAGTGAGAGGAACTTCCAGATGTAGTTCCCAGCAGTGCTCAGCCCCGTTGGGTAACCTCAGATGTGTCATTTAGCCTTCCTCTGACTCAGTTCCTCAGTACTGGGGAAATAACACCACCACTGTATTACGTAGGAGTTTTGGGTAGATAGACACCTTTTAAATGAGTATTGGAATCCACACTAGAAGTGTAACTAAAATAAAGATCAGTTGCAATTCTAAAGAAATTCACAAGTGTGGGCTGGGAAGAAGGGATGAGATGTATGGTACAAACACAGGGAGCTCCCTACCACACTCAGGGCTTGATCATGAACTGTAGCAGAGGAGAGATGCGGATCCTGGGTTAGGAACCCAGCTGAGGTCCTGCTTTGTGGCAAATCTTTGGGTCCCCACAGTGGCTCCACAGTGCCTTCATTTCCTGGTTGTGACAGAAGCACCAGCTGCTTGGCTCCCACGTCCCTCTGGGGCTACTCAGTCACTCAGGAAAGGAAACAAAACACAGTAGCTTTCCTACAAATCTGGTACACCTCTGTCCATACCCTACAACTCCCACAAAGGCAGGCGACCACACCTGAGTTCCCATGTTTGAATCTCTGAGCCATGCCAGGCTTTTGAACCAATGTCATGTTTTGGCACGTCACACACGACCCAGATTCTTCTTCCTAACCGTGGAGCAGATGCAAGGGCAGGTCCCAACCCTGTTAGTCTGGCGAAGTCTGATAGGATCTGACACGCAGGGCAGGTGGGGCAGGGCCACCTGGGCCAGCGTGCCTCACTTTGTGCTCTGCATCACCACCCCACAGCGCAGGCATGGCAACTACTGCAGAGGGACCTGCAAGGCTGGGGGGGAGTTTAAACAAAGTGACCTTGCAGCCTGCCCCCAGCACTGAGGTTTTCTCCTGGCGCTCTGTGGCTGACCACAGCCCCTCTCTCATTCTCAGCACATTTTGGTGGGCAAGCCAGGGGAGGTAACACTACTCTTCTTTTTTTTCACAGAAGACAAAGCTGTGGAAGACACCAATTCCCATGGCAACAAAGGCAAAGAAGTGTCCCAAGATGTGATTTGCTGTCACCATACCCACCTTGTGGCAGATATGGACAAGTGATAGCTCTGAAAGGAACTGTTTCCATGGGACCCTTCCCAGCAAGCCCCTGCAATGACAACTAACCATCAGCCACAGCTTTCAAACAGGTCTGACTGGAAGGGAGCAACGCTGCTTCCTGCTGCAAGTGCTGCCTGCATCTTGTCCTCTTGTGAGGGACAGGGCTCTGCTGGCTCCTTCAGAGCCTGCCTAACCCCGAACAAGCCACGCTGCTGCTCGCTAATCCACTTACCCAGGCAATTACACTGGGAGAGCAGTCTGCAGGGAGCCATGCTCAACTTCTCAGTTAAACATCCTCCTGGGTTTTTTAACCCAGAGTGGTACCTTAAGCAATGGTGAGAGCTCCTCACAGAGCACACATTTGCTCTTAGGTAGCGTGGCCTATGTAAGTGCATTTCCTTCCCGCACTTTCATTTATCATAGTTCACCCCTCCCAGTCCTGCCCCTTCAGTTCCCTGGGGAAAGTCAGTGAATTTATGAAGGAACAAAGTCACCTTGAGCCTTAATCCACACCCTAGCAGAAGGAATATATCTGTCGGCAATCACATCCACCCACTCTAAAACAGCATTACAACAATGCTCACTTTGTTAGCACAGAAAATACTGTCTCCTTCTCTGTTCCTGGAGACAAGTTACCACAAAGGCTGGAGCAAAGAAAAGACTGGGGACAGAAAAAAATGTCCCTGTACATCCAAGGTCAATCAGGTAAACTGAGGTGAAATAGTGGAATTAGGAAGAGAAGAACAGAGTCAGCAAACCCAGTCCTTTTCTTATGATAAACACTCCCAAACAAGTCCCTGCTCCCTTTCTGTGAAAGAAGTGAAGACAGTTGAGAAAATTGTCCTCAAGAAAGCTGGAGAATACAGGCAGAGATCTTCATCCAACTGAGAGCAAAACCATGACCAAAGCAGGTGACTAAGCACTGTGGAACCAGGTACATAAGGCAGTTGGGAACTTGCCATCTGGGAGCAAAGGCCAGATTCCCTCATAACCAGGCTGGCACCCAGCTTGCTGGAGCCATGGCTTTCTCCTTCCCTCAGGGAAACCAGCCGTGATGCCACCTGAGCATATAGGACCAAAACAGGGCTTTAAAATGGGCCTGGGGGCTTAAGAGATACACACAGAGACAAAGCTCTCTTCAGCAGCGTTGCCCCACCTCTGCACAGGCACTGCCTGGACGTTTTGGAGGCACAGGCTGATTCCCAAGTCCCTGATGCTGACACAGGACTGCTCTCACAGGCAGGGCTTCCACCTTTGTGTCCATCCCCATGGAACAGCTCCTTTGCATTCAACAGGAACAAGTGCAGCTGCCTGTTGCAGTCTGCCCTACTTGTTGCCATGACTTGATTATCAGTCCTGGGATGAACCTGCTACTGACTGGAAGAACTGAAGCCTTACTATTCCCAGAAGGATGCAGGAGTTACAGCAGAGACCAAGGAGGCTGAAGAAGAGGTAAATGGGTAGTTGAGCCAGTCCCAATGAAACTGCTGCTTCTCAAACACTCCCATCCCGCCAGCTGGATAGTGCAGTAGGCTGAAACCCAACTGCTTTGTCATCTTTGGCACTTGCTGCAGGCAAGCACCAACTTTTGTCAGCCCAACATCCTTTTCTCTGCCATGCACCCCAGAGCAGATGAGCTTCTAGAAATGGTCCCACCTGGCAAACAGGAAAAAGAGTGAGGACACAGGTGTCCGGGTGTAGGAGTTCTCTGAGATAGGGTTGGAATCCAGGAGCCCAGAGAAATCAACCCATCCTAAATCCCCAATACTTTGCTAACTTCATTATAAAGACAGAAGATTTAATTAGCACATGTAAGTAATCTCCTCCTTAACAATGTCATTTCACTGGTACACTCTGAATTCTATTGCTACTTATGTGGCCCTCAAGGACAAGAGGCTGTGTTGTACGGATTTCCTTGGCTTCACAACAGGGGAAGAAGACCAAAATGACAGAGACTTCACCAGCTCACCTAGAAATCCACCAACTGCCACCTGCCACTTCAAAATCTACTCCCAAACAAAATAGATTGTCTCCAAATTGCTTACCTGGACTTCTCTATTCTCAGTAGCAGTCTTTTTTCTCCTGGCAGTACTCTTAAACTTTACAAGAAAGTAACAAAGCTTGTCCTCTGCTCCAGGAGTAGACTCCAAATTGCCTATTGCACCTGCATGCTGTCGCAGCCCTGGTCAAAGGAGACATTCCAAGACAAACTCCCAGGATCCAAATGTACAGAAATATCATCACCAGTGCAGGAGAACCAAAATATCCCCAGTAATTGCCTAAATTCATCTTTTTACTGAATACTCTTCTAAGCAACTCTCATTTAGAGAGGCTTTAATAGAATCACAAAATGGTTTGAGTTAGAAAGGACCTTAATTGTCACCTAGTTCAAACCCCACTTCTGTAAGCAAGGACATTTTCCACTAGACCAGGTCGACCAGAGCCTGTCCAGCCTGGGCTCAAACACTTCCAGGGATGGAAGATGCTTTCATGGGCATGTACACAGCACAGGGAGCCCCAGTCCAGCCTCACACAGTGTCCTAAGAGCTTGTATTTACAGGCTCCTGCGAGTGGGAAGCTGTTTACTAAAAGGATTAGATAAGGCTTGACAAAGATGCAGGAAGGTGGGCATGCTGTGCCTTAGAAAACTTTTGCAATACAGAACCCAAAACATCCCTGTAGGCAATTCCAGTTAGAAAAGAACCTAGAAAAGAAGGAGGGGGGAGAAATTTCAAACGCGTTTGGCAGAGCACTTTTGCCACAGCTGGATAGAGGGTTAAATGACAGGAGGGTAACCAAAGAGCAGTGTGTCCAAAACATCCCCGAGCAGCCACTGCTTCTACTGGAGAGGTCTGTGGGACTATCTCAAAATACTTTCTCCTTCTATCTCTGAGAGAAAACAACCCCTAAAGCATGATGCTGCTTCTCCTCCCACTCTTCTGCAGAAGGGAAAGCTGCTCTCCTGGGTTTGGTGAGGACAAGCAGCTCATGCTCTGTAAGGCTGCCCAACACTTAGAGCAGCAGCTCAATTCTCCCTGCTTTGGAGAGCACGGTGGTACCTACTAGGCAGACATCCATACCTTTTGGGTTCCAGACTTCCATGAAAACAAGGACACAGCAGCACGGCATGTAGGGCACCTATTGCAAGGCCCTTCCTTGATACAGGCTAGTGTCATGGGGCTGAAGCACACCTTTTCTTTCAGCATCAGTTTGGTCAGTCCGTCACATTCTGGTGCTCAATCTGAAACAGAGATCAGTTCCTTATGCATTTCCTTTGCCCGTCTGAAGTTAAGCAATTCCTCCTCTTTTGCTTGCCCACACATTCCACTCTGGAGATCAGTCACAGTGGTGCTGATGGGCTTTGCTACTGTCAGCATTTTCAGATACCCAAGCAAAGCTCTATTCCTCAGAGTACTTCCAGAGTAGGCTGGGAAGTTCCTGATGAGTAGGTGGAAAAAAAAGTGACAGAAAAGGGGTAAAAACATGAACTGTTAGTTTCTTTGAGGAATAGCATGATAGCACCACCAAACTACTCAGAGTTGAGAGACCAGAACATGCAGTCACAGGAGTTTCTCCAGTGGTCTGGTATTGTGCTCGACACGGAATTTATTATAAACTATAAAACACAAACACAATTACCATGCTCCCCACTGTGTCCATTTAAACACAGCTAAGCAAACATGTGGGTTCATGTTAATGGAACAAGCCACGGGAGAGAAGGCACAGCAGGGCCTGCAGCCACATGGCACATTTAATTCCAAGGGAAGAACACCTGACTTCTACATGCAGATCAACAAAGAAATAAATTAATAAAACCAAGTATACAGTCTGGTTCCTTTATTTAAGACCATTAATACACTATTATGGGCATCTCTGTTAGGGAACTCTCACAAAACTTCCTGTGAGCCTGATCAGGAAGAGCGCCAGACTGCAGCCCTGGGAACAGGGTCCCCTTTTAGGTTGGGATGAGGGCTTGGTTTCAGCACTAGTCAGGGCTCAGGTCCTCACAGCAGCTGAGTGAAAAGCAGCTGCTAGAGCCAAATCTGTGAGGAGGAGGAGGAGGATGATGCTCAGCAGAACCGCACACGGGAGAGTGGAATAAAGCACATGGAAGAACTAGCCCAGATCAAGTCAAAGTAGGTTTATTGATGTGAGGTCAGTTCAGACATGACCAGATTGAACACCTTTCTCCCTCAGAGCACCCTGGAGAAACACACAGACTGAAAACCCAGGATAACAACGACGGCAGCAATCCCGAGGCCTTAGGCACACCTCACTAATGGGGGGTCAGTGCGCTCGGATCAGCGGCTGGGCGGCCTGGGCTTGGCGCTCCATCACTTCTGACACTTCTCAAGAGGGGACAGAACTGTTTACAGGAAGCCATTTGTCACAGGGGCTGGCCTCTCCTCCCCCTGACCCCAGCAATGGCCCTTTCCAACCCCACCTTTCATCAGAAGCTGATCTGCTGCCCAGAGAGGCAGCCAAGAAGTTCATCCAGGTTGGAATTTGAAACCAGAGATTTTCAGACACTGTGGCTGGGGCAAACGGTGCCACCCTCAATTTTAGAACTAAATTTCAGGGAATTTTCATTCTATTTGTAAAGGGGCTAATGAGTAGCTTCGGATGTGAACACTAACCCCAGGGCATAATTCTGAGAACAGGATGATAGATTCTCAGTTTCCTGCTCTAATTATACAGGCAAAAATTGGAATGGGAATGAGAGGAGTCAAGAACAGGACTCAGGTTCCATATCAGCCTAATAGCATAATTTTCCCAAGCACTGAAATAATTTGAGGGTTAACAAAAATATGCAACAATCACCTCCACCCAGAGAAAAAGATTCCAAAAAAGTATAAAATGGGGCAACTGAGTTCCACATTAAGCAAAATTATGCATGGAGATATAACTACAGAAGCAACAATCACCAAGCAACCGTTCAAAACACTAGAACTGTAAGGCACTAATGATGTTCCACTCGTTACAATCAACACATGACTAAAAATTGACATTCAATTAAAAAATAAAATAAAATCAATGTACATTTTGAAAAGGCAACTGTTCCCATTTAAGAAGTTTCAAATTCTCAGCTCCAACACTTTTGCTGCTCCCCACTTCCATCCAGGCACTGCTGACTAGTTAGACAGAGTGTTTGCTCACAAGTTCTGCAGGTTAACACAGACCTATTACAATGAAATATCTCAAGGCATAAACACAAAGCAATTTTTTGAGAAGTTACTCAGTGATCCCATTAAGACCACTAACAAATGTCAGGGGTGTCAGCCAGTCACCCCACTTACCACAGTACTGCAAAGCATTCAAAGACCACCACACCAAGCGCACCCACTTGTTTTTAGTGCTTGCAGGTAGACTTGCATCTACCTTTCCCTTCAAGGTACAACTCAAGCTTGCAAAGCCTGCCGCTTGAGGTCTCCTATGCAGCCATAACCACAGGAGCATGAGGGGAGACAGCAGCAGTTGCTCATTAATGCTACTCCACAAGTACGCTGCAGTCCCTGTCTGGAAGCCCCTGTTTGAGAGCAGCCAGGTCCCTTAAATTCCCTTAATTCCATTCTGATCCTTCTTTGCTAGAGATGAGCAATTGCCCAAGGAGTATGAAGTCAATGACACCAGTTTCCTTCAGAAGGTCACCTCACACCCGTTTTGGTCAGTATTGGTCAGGTTCAATAAACAAAGTAGTGAATGTATTTGTGTCCCATTACTGATCCCTGAAGCCATTCAAGGATCCTTTAGACACAAAGGACCTATTAAGGCTTATTTCAGAGATTACAGTAAAGTATTGCACACTATTTGTCTGCTTCAATTTAAAAAAAAGAAATCTCATTTCTCAGAGATTAGTAACATTATTAAAAAATGTTAAAAACAAATACACAGGTAACTTCTTCATGTGACTCTACTGGAATATGTAACAGTTAATAGATAGGGGATAGCAGAGATCCATCTGTGCAGAGATTTAGCAACTGCAGTTTGTAAACAACTGGACAGTGTAAATCCCAAATAATTATTTCTGCCCTTTCTAAAAGGTAAGGTGATCTGAAATTTAGGACTATCCATGAATTGCAGTGTTTGATTTCACCAGCACAAAAGACCATCAAGATACATTGCAAGACATGCTCCCAAAAACCGTCAGTTTCAAACAGCTGACTTCGGTCAGCACATCCAGAAATAAATAAGAAAAGGTATAGGAATGACACCCAACAGAAGACCCTGGTGTGACTGCTGGAAGAGTCTGGGAAGCTGGGACAATCCATCAGTCCCACGGATTGCCTGGCTTGGGTTAGCAGCTCCGTGACACAGGTGGTCTCAGGACAAATATTTAGTGCTTCACGACTGAGCTCGCCTAAGGCGAGTCAATCAAGTCTTGTGGAGTCGTTTCGAATCAGTCCGAACCTGGAGGATGTAACAAACAAGTCCCAGAGTTTTGATGTGTCCCAGCTGTCAGTTCCATACAGCAGTCCTTGCAGAGGAGAGCAGAAGTCACTCTGCCAGCATTCGCAGGCGCCGCTCATGCAGCAGCAACCTGACCTCCCTCACTATCAACGGTGAAATGAACAGGATTGTTGAACTCGTCTGTGGAAAGAAGCAAATCCAGGACAGTTAGCACAGAGCAACCAGAGCGGCAGCCATCCCCTGCTCCAACGTGCATCCAAGGCCATCCCAGGAAGACACAGGCTAAGAGAAGAGTGGCACAGCAGAGGAAGGACTGAGCTTGCAAGAAAGCTCATGCAATTTCAGCTGCCATGATCACCTCTACATCAAGATGAGCTCTCCAGCTCCTCAGTGACCTTCCTCCTCACCGCCTCTGCTGGCTACCAAAGTGGCCTTCTCCCTTTTCAGCACAGACAAAGACATCTCCTGGCACTTCCAGCAGAGAAGACCAAGTAAATTGTGCAGCGTTCACCACTGTGGTGATGCCGAGGACATCACATCGGGGCCTAAACAGCTCTCTGCCCCAGCAGCAAAACAGGGTCATGGCATCTTCAGTTTAGTTTCAATACCCTCATCACTCTTTCTACTAATCTTCAAGACCTAACAAACAAGCAGCTTAACGTCAGCTCTCCGAAAATATTAGAAACTATGTATCACAGAGATGAAGGAGGGAGAAGTCCTGCCTTGGAAGTCAGGTGGTATGAGCTTTGGGAAATGCATACAGGTATTTTTGGGCAAGTATTTTTGTGTCTCTGATACAATCTCAGTTCCTGTTGGACTTTAAAGGATCCAAAATTAACCCGTTTGACTTAGATAACCTGAGGCAAAGCCACATCACAGGTCACTTTGAGAATGGTACCAGAAGTCACAATTCTCAGGTTTCCACAAAAACATCCTATGGCACATTGTGCTTTGACAAAGAATTTTTTAAAAAGGTGATTTCTTACCATTAGAATGAAGAAATAGAACACCCACACCCATTTCAGGTTCTCCTGGATCAAAGACACTAGATACTAAACAGAAATGAAAAAAATATCATTCAAACTGGGAAGATAAGCATGACTTTCAGGCATGACACTTTTATTTTCTAGACTTTGTGGGCTGTTGGCACTCCACACAGAGCTGATCACAAAATCTTCCAACTGATCTTTTCCTGTCAGAAGAGATGACTCAGGACAGCAGCCTGTTTCTGTATGAAACCCACAGTTTCAGCAAAGCAGAGACACCATCCTGAAGCTTTACAGTAACTCAGAACAGCACAAAGACAGAACTGGAGTTTCAAATGGTGACAAATTGACTCCGCTGAATATGAGGTTTTTGTACAGAACACTGGGACATAAGTGGATGTAAGTACTCTCAGAAGAACTAAAAGCTCTAGAATGGCTTATAAATAACCCAGGACACATTTTCAAGAGCTGTGCAACCACCAACTACTTAACCCTTCATCTAGGCAAGACACTTGAGACTACACTCTGTTCTGAGCTGCACCCTGGCCCAACTGGGCAGCCCAGGCCACACAAGAAAATGTATCCCTTATTAGCAGATTTATATTCAGATGCTGCACAAGGACCTCCCTTCTTCACTACTGGGTATATCAAAACAGGATCTGAATTTCTAACATGCTCACTGTGCGTTTGCTGTTATTCACACACCCCCGGAATGACGTCGTGGTTGTCTCTGCTAGAATAAATGCAGTGTTGGAAGGGGAGGCAGGTGGAATCTCTCAGAACCAAAGACCCACTTTTTATGATGACGTGAGTTTGGATGGTATGTGTGTGGGAAGACAAAAACACTGAGACAAAGACAGAAGAACACTGAGTGTAACAGTGCACTGATATTTGTCCTCAAAGCACTTGTAATTTTCCATGTTCAGAGGAGATAAGCAGCATCTATCCGACAAAACAGTAATTGAATGATTGTATTTATCAGGTAATCAATGGCAAACACAACCCCAAATCTTTTTCTAGAGAAGGAACTCGCACTCCTCGCCTGCATCCTTGGTATTTTGCCACCACTGGAGGATGCCTGGAGGAGAACTGGCTCTGATCTCTCTACTGAATCCTCCCCAAAGCACCACTGTGTTCTCTCACGTAACTAACACTTGTATCTGAGAAGAAAACATCCCCAGTGGGCACACTGTCAGCTTCCTCCTCTGTAACACTCTACTCCTCAGACCTCTGGCAGCATACTGTAAGGACTATTGAAGCAAGTGGGGGTGGATTTACAAGGTGTAAAAGACATCCACAGATAAAAAGAGAAAGCACAAATAAGAGCAAATTTTAAATCACTTCATAAACACTGTAACATTCATAATAGGTATTCCAATTTTACTCAGAGAGATACACTTTTCTGTAAGAGAAGGTTTTTCTATCACCTCAAAACAAAAAAATCTCAAACTTCAAAGTATTTTTTCACTGTTTGCAAAGCTTTTTGAAGTTCAGGATATGAAAGTCTGTAAAATTCCCTTGAATTACCAAAGTGCCTTAACATTAGCACTATGAATACTTAGTTAAGTTCTTAATTACATTGTTTCCACTGGAAACTTTGGTAAAACCAACAGGTTTCTCTTGGTTGCTTCTTAGCTAATTATTTCTAAAAAAACCTCAACCCTCTCCTTCTCTCCCCATGCAGCTTTGGATTGAGGAACGCACTAACATCTGTAACCACAACAGACACTTTTCTTCCTTCCCCAGACCTCTTTTTCCCTTTGGTAGCCTCACCTGGCCCACGGCAGCACCAATACTGCCTGTTCCATCCACAATTCCTGTGACTGTTGCCAGAGCCTCGCTGCTGCCTTTCACCAGATCCTGACGCCCCAGGTCAGCAGAAATGGCAGAACTTATCATGTTAGAAGGGCCTCCGATGAAAAATCCTGAAAGTCACAAGAAAACAGCGTTGGTGCAAAACAAATACTCAGATAGATTCTCAACAAAACATCTCCAAAACACAGATTTTCTACCATGAAAGCTCAGGACAGGAATTAAGTTTAGGGACAGTGCTCAGAGACTAACTGCAGGTAGAGGGGTACTTGAAAGACACAGTCATGGAACACCCTCAATATCTGGAGCAGTCACACAGAAACAGCCAACAAGAACATTTTAATTAGTTTGGAGTAGCATATGCCCATGCTACAGCCTCAGTCTCCAAGGGCTCATGGAAGAGATGGCAGGCAAAAAAAAAAAAAAAAGACCCACAATAACAGGACAGAGAGTTCTGAAATAAGAGTGTTTGGAAAGAAAGGCTCTATTCATGCAGGCTTAATTCCACAACACAGCACAGTATGTGTGGTAGCACAAAAAGCTTGTGACCTCTCACAGCACGCAGGGTATTTTGGATTCTGACAAACACCCTCAAGTTTGAGCTGCAGTTCATGACTCTGCCATATATCCACTTCCTCAGATATCAGACCACTGCATAAATCCACCTCCATCACACTGAGCCAAGGCAGATGCCCTCAGCTCCAGGCCATTATTCTATACAATCTATACTCTATAACTCCCTCTGTTAGGCAGTTTTCCTACAGCTGTTTTTTTCCAAAGGTAACAGAAACTGGGGCCCAGTTTTCACCCTTTCTGCAAAACCAGCAGAGATGGGTTTTTTTCCACACAAACACCTTACCACCACCTGGTTGGTGTAACTGATTGTTCTACAATGGATTTAGATGTCTACCAGAATAATAGTGGATTTTGAGAAGTTACCTGTAATTGTCATGATCACAGCATTGACACGTTTGTTGTTTGGGGAACCTGCAAGAGAAAGACCAGGAGAGTGTAACTAAAATTTGAATAGTAAGAGAATCCTTCATCTTTCTCTGGGGAAGTCAGAGTCCGCTCAAACTCTCTCATCATAAAGTACTCAGCACTTGAATCAGCCCTTTCACTCTTTCTCCATTTTCCAAAACATTTTTTACAGTAGAAAGATTGGACCTGGAGGTAGTAACCCAGCAACTTCCCAAATAATGCTGCACAATAAAGCAAAACATGCAAACCCCCATATCCTAATTCCTCCTTACAAAGCCATGTCTGAACATCTACAGGTTCCCCTTGCCTTTCCAGCAGCATGAGTATATTCAGTCAGTTTTCTGTTACAGTCTCTCAGTGCCTTTCAGACAGCTTTCCTTGGTATCTCACTTCCAGGCATCACCTGAATTCCTCACTCCCTTTCATTCAAGGTCCACACATGGTGAGTTACTGCACAAGGCAAGGTGCACCCTCTTCACATACTCTCGGGCCATTATTACTCGTATGTGTAACACACTATGGGCGTAGTAAGGTTTCCTGTTCTGGCTGATGGAAGCTGAATTATCACACTGCAGGAACTTGGGATCACCTGAGACTTCTGTATCTGCCAGGACAGTAGCACATTTTGAGTTAAGCACAAGGCACCTGGGGCTCTGGCTGTTCTGCTACCTAGTCACAAACTTCAAACCTCATCAGCAATAATTTCATGTTTACTTCCAATTCACTTTTTATAGCAATGAGTTAGCACAAGAGCCTACAATTCCACCAAACTCAATCCTTGCTATTTAAAGATAATAACTTATTGACCTTACTTCGAGACCATCTGAGTAAGCCTACATCCTTCCGAAAGCCACACTTTTCATGTCCAGATCCAGCAGAGATTTCTACCCACAGATCTCCAAGTGCTCTATGAAAGTCTGTCTGGACCACTACCCCATTTTGGAGGATCACACAGAGAAGTGAAATGGCATCCCAGTGAGTTAAATTACTCTGTACCACAGGACATTGTCTGAAGACACAAACCTGTCACCTCTAGAAGTGCTTCACAGATGTTTCAAAGAAATTACATTTTATCTCCTCACACTCTGTTTTCCTGAGATTCCTTTCAAAAGCTAGACACCAAGAATTATATCTATCATAAAAGAGGCAGAAACTCTCCAATTTCACCATTTTCAGAAGTGTAAGTACTGAAGTCTAAGAGCTTCTCCCACCTCTGAGTAAAGTATATATACTCCAGCACAGATCTGGCCACAGATTCTCTTTCCTCATAATATAGGGAAGCACCAGAGTTTTCCTGCTCTGCCAATTATGGTATCGACACAATGAAATGCCAAAAATCTCACTGACACTGGAGAATGATCAGTACCAGAAGGATCAGCAAATAACTCACCACTAAAGAGAAATCCAGCCACTTAGAGAATTCATTTCCACCCCATTAACCAGAGAACAGATTTCTTTCTATGCCATGCCACACTTGAGCAAAATAGACCAAAAGGCACCATTCTGATCCAGAAGCAGTTTCAAGACCAGAAAACGTGATGAGAACAGGCTGTGCTCTGGTTCTCTCCAGGAGGTACTGAATGAACCTCTTATCCCTGCGCAGCACACGCGTACTCACGGCTGTATCCAAAGAGGGAGCCCACAGCAAAGAGCAGGCTCACTGCTAGCACAGGGGCTCTCTTCTGCAGCACATCAGAAATCAAGCCCTGGATAGTCCCACCTGTTAAAAAAAAAAAACCACTGTCAAGCTCAGGATGCTGATACCTTGAACAAAGCTCGTTTCACTGAGTGCAGTGGCCTCAATACACATTCCCTCTAAAATCCTGAGAGCTAAGACTCCTGCCCTTACTGCCCCAGACACAGAGACAACAGTAAATTTAAGTGTCACAGGTAAAGCAGAGAAAACTACTCACATTGCTTTACTGGGAATTTATTACTTCTTTTTTTCTGGCATGCCACTAGCCAATGCTCCTACTTTCCTTTTTCTTCCCCTACAGGACCATCACAGCTCTACAACCACCACAATCCTGGATTAAGCAAGCTGAACATTGTGGCTGGTTCCTTTAACTGAAAGTGCAAGAAAAAGCCGCTCTTTCTCACAGGGAAAACATTATCACACAGGGGCCTCACATTCCCTGGTGTCTCACCTACTTAGGGCAGGTGCAACTGAATGCAACAAATGCCAAAGCCAATAAAAATCACCTTATGTACCACTGGTACCTCTGCAGGAACTCTGCAGAGGTAAAAGCCAGACTGCTGAGAAAGCCTAATGCAGAAAAGGCCACAGAGGCAAAACCAGACCCTGAACGGATCCAAACAAGGATGTCTATTACAGCAAAAATAACTGGACAAGGGAATAAAGCCAGAACCTGAGCACAGGAGAGTGGAAGTCTAAACACATATACAATACATTCTTTATTCTGGAGGAACCGGGTCAGGTTTTGCAGCCAGCAGAAATAAGAGCAATGATGTTTAATTTCTCAACAGAACACAGTTGGTGCCTGCTCTGCTGAGATATGCAATGAGTCTGTCCTTAGAAACACAGGACAGATGGGATAGTGTAGAACCCAGGAACTCCAAATCTAAATCTTCCCCAAGGGTACCTGTCAGAGAAGAAGCAGCAAGCAGAGGCCCCATTTTGTACACAGCACTTTTCAAGAAGTCCTAGTCAGTGAAGAAAAATGCCAGCTAGGGTTAATTTTCAAGAGCATGACAGTGCCCTTCAGTTATATGTTAACTCTTTAGGCGGTCATATACTTTGTGTTTAAGGAAAAAAAGATAAGCCAAGCAGCCACATACAAACCTAGACTTTTCCCACATTCGGTGAACAGCTAGACCCCACTGAACTCAACTGCTCTGGCTGCATTCACTGTCCTTCATTCTCAAACACTATGGAGGTAGCTGCAGGAAGATGTCACTCCCCTGCTCACTCACCTATGATTCCTCCCACATCATACCAGATGGAGAGCTGGTCAGCTTCTGCCTCTTTCCATCCAAAGTTGCTGCTGAGGTAGAAGGGCAGCCAGAAGAAAAATGAGTAATTCACCAGCTTCAAGCAGGCGTAGGCCAAGGAGTACTGGAACAAAGAGAGAGTCAGCGAGCAGTTAGCACTTGAGAAATCCAAACAGCATTTCTGCTTATTCCCATAAGCTCTGGATCCAGCTAAAGGTTTCAGGGCAAAGCACTTCTGAATTTCATGTAAGAAAGCAGCATCATGAAAGTTTAATGCTGAACATCAAAGGGAACCCAGGAATACAAAAATCACTGTCAAGAAGGTTATTTTTTTATCACTGAATGCAAAGGGTTAAAACACTTTCACTGCAATCTTGAGAGGAAATGACACCAGGCTTCAAAAAATGAAGAAAATTTAATTCACCTTCTGAAGAGAAGGGAACCAGCCACGTGACACAAAACAAGCTTGAGATTTAGTCATCTGTGCATCATGCTGAGAAAGGTTATGTAAAGCGGTTCCTCTGTGCTATCTTGTGCTGCTCAGAAGGCTCATCTGCTTACAGCACCAGAAGAGAAAGCTTCACTCATAATCCCCAGGCAGGTATTCCAGAACATGGGATGAAAGGTTTAGCCAAAGCAGAGCACAGGTTTCCAAAGCCAGCAACTGAGACAACCTTCTTTGGGCTGCCGGGTTCAATTTGTCCTTAGCTAGCAGATCTCCTTCAAAGCCTTCATGTGTGTGGCAAAGATTAGGTCTCAGGGACTGCTGGCCCAGCATGCAGAGGGACAGGCCACCCTATTTCAGTAAAGACAGCTGTTCAAGGAACCCACTGGAAGAGGCAAACAAGGACGAAGATATTAAAGTATAGCCTTTGAGGCTCTGTGCATATGGGCATATGGACTAAACTTTGAATTCCAAAAAGCAGATCTTTTAATACATTAAACTCCACAAAATCATCTCTTCTGCATTTATATTATTTTAATAGGGACAGACTTCTTAGCTGTATTATTAATGCTTTTTCACTCTTACAGGACACAAACTAATTTCTGCCATACATGGAAGACATAGGGATGTTTGGTAGGGTTCTCCTGCCTCTGGGTGTGAAAAGTACACTGTACAAAGTTGTGTTTATTACAACCCACTAAGAAACTGTCTACCAGATTGTCTGAATGATAAAACATTGAATTCTTAGTGGCTCAGGGGAAAGCTGTCTGTACTATAACTCTTCCACCGTATCACTCAGCAGGAGATGAGAGGAGCTATAGAAAAAATACGTCAAATAAATTCTTTGTAGAATCTTGACAAGGCTTTGGAGATTCTCTCAGTATTTGGTCTCCCACCAATCTGACATGGTATCCCTGTTTGGTTGGGCACTAAGCCTACATCAGATAAAACTCAGAGGTCTTCAGGTTGCTGGATTAGGGCGTGGAATTTGTCCCCAAAATCCAAAGTTCAAAGCCAGCAACCTCAGTTGCTGCCATCTCCTTTTGCTTAGGCCAGTGAAAAAAGTCACACATCAACTGAGGGAGACACCATCGCTACCATTTTGAGTGAGGCATTTAGCCACAGCAGGAAAGAACTCAAGATGGGTTTGCTTTCTTTTGCCATCCCTCAACTAAGGCCTTAACAGCAGGACTGTGCTTGTACTGCACTCAACACACTAATAATGCACTCCTCCCTTCTAGGTTTTCTGTTGCCTTAATCACAACAGCAAACTGCTTTGCTCATTAAGGGTACCTGACAACACTGCTCACTCAGTAGTTCTGCTCCATGACAAATCCAGGCAGCTCCCACCGTTCTGCTGAGCAGCCACTCTGCCCCTTTCTTGTACTGGTTCTAGTATTCAGGGGGCACACAGCCCACTGATGCAGAAAGTCAACATTGTTTTTTAATGACAAGTTAACTTTTCAGCTGAACATGAATTGAGCAATACTGCTGATACAGAAGCACGAGTTTTCAAGGGACAGGACAAGGATATGTGGAAACTGCATCACCAGGCCTTGTTTCTTGTTGTTCATAAAAACCCTGCACACTTTGCCAGGTGTTACATCATGCCGATTCATGCTTTTCAGGCCACCTTTCTGCTTTAAGATAACTAAAAAGCTCCAAATCTCAGTATCAGTGCCACAGAGCTCTGTGTGATGCTCAGTTAGGAGTGAGAACCCCACACCTCAGGGCAGGCATCTACCTTACAAAGGAAGCATCCTACAGCCACCTTTGCTCATGGCCTCCCTTGCAAATTCACAGCAGGAAGGACAGGATCTCTGCTGCCCTTCAACTGGCTCATTAAATGCACTCCATGAAGCCGGATGGGAAGAGCAACACACACCACACACTCAGACACCATCATCCAGGCACACAAGGATAACAGGCCCAACCCCAACATCTTAACAGCATGAGATGTCAGATGTCAACCACTACAACATATGGCCAACATATTAACAATGATGTGAACAAATCCTGACAACACAAAAAGCCAGCTTTATGTTCAACAGATAAGTCAGCTCTTACTTAAGAATCTGTGTCCTCACCAGCACTACACCAGGAAGGCAACAAGCCTGGAAAAAGCCAATGGCCTTGGGCTGGTTGTCATTGTCAGTTGCTTGAATGGAGTAATTCCGGTCATCATCATCTACATCATCACTGCCCATTAGGGGTCTGTTGGCATCTTCTTCCACACTGACTTCATCTTCATCTGCTCCAAGCTCAGGGAGGCCTAAGTTTTACAAGGAATAAGCAACAGGAAGAACAGACCACAGCCAGTTCACCCTCTCCCCATTCTAAAGCTATGCTCCCTTCTTTTAAGCCATTCTACCTTCTAGCAATTCCCTTGCTCTCCCATACCTCCATCCTCCTTTGGCTTAGAAACTCTTCTAGATGGTGTTCTGCAGTGCCGCCAGTTTCTACCCTTTGTCTTCTAGGGCTCTTGAAAGTATTGTGTGATCCTGGTGTCGGCTTTGTCTGTTCTGAGTGTCTGGCCATTAGTTGGAAGACACAACAAATTAGTGCATTTCCCCCCTTACTGAGGGGTTGGGATCCTCAGCCCTGGCTCCTGGCTGTCACCTCCCCTGAGCACGGAGGCTGAGAGTAGCAGCAGGGACTCAGACACCTGCTGCCTGTTAACGCCTCTGCTGGAAGAGAGGGCCTGGGAACTGCATTGTGCTTCCTGGGATGCAGAGCACTCTTACAGGCATACTTTATGGCAGCTTTAGAGCTCCCAACTTTACAGCCTTAGCAGGCACCTGGGAAACCTCCTCCACGGCCCTGTCAAAGCCCCAAAGTTCTTTTGTTTTCCTGTTGCACTCTGACTTGCCTGCCACCTTCTCACAGAAGAAACACGTCCAACCCAAGAGTTATTTATCTGGCTATGGGAGACCTGCAGACCAAAACTACCTTCCCTTCCCATTGCACATTTAAGGCTTGCCATAGTTTTCTCCTACAACAGCGAGTTACCAGTTTGCCTGCTTCTTTAACAAATACTGATGTTTCAGGTGAAGAAAAACTGATAATTAGGTATATCCTAGTGGAGATGTTAGAGCCAGGCTGTTTTATTTTGCTTTAAAAAATATCCAGACCCTATTCACGTGACACATGGTAGCATTTAGTGTGATCTTGGCAAGTAAAGCATTTGCTCCATTAAATGCACTAAGGTGCAGCACCATTTGATAAGAGCCCTGAGGATAAATGCTGTCAGGATGAGTAGTACTACATGGAAAGCTGGAGATCTACCTTCCATGAAGGGACTGAAATAGCACAGCTCTTCCACTCACCCACTTCCTTCGGCGACGTCAGGAGCCCAAAGAATACAATGACTCCTCCAGCAAACTGTACTGAGGCAGTCACCAAGAAAGCATACTGAGGAGAAATAAATAAAGCATTCTTTTTTAAAGCACTTTCAGTCACATACACCTCCCTCTCTAATGAGGGTTTCTTTACATTCCAGTTTCATGAGAGAGCAAACACAGCTACAACAACCCAGACTGCATCCATGACACTTGGAAACAAGTGATCTCTGCATCTCCTGAACACACTTGGTCCTATCTAGGCCTGCCTGTCCTGAGGTGACAGCAGAGAGGAAGGAGCTGTGAGCCAACACTACCAGAGATACAGCTCTATTGGAAGGGACTGCTCAGAGAAGAGTCAAGCACTTCAGACAAGGTTGCTCAGAGCTTTGGTCAATCAGATTCTTGAAATCCTCCAAAGACACATCCTCCAGGCTCTGTCCCCTTGTTCCATTGCTTAACATACATCATAGGAAAATGGTTTTCCAAACATCCAAATCAAACCATCCCCGCTTCACTTTATACCCACTGCTTTTTTGCTCTCTCACAGTGCAGTCCTGCAAAAACTCTGGCTCTGATTTCTCAGCAATCTTCTCCCAGGCTTGGGAAGGCTGCTCTTGGTACTCTGAGCATTCTCATGTGCAGAGTGACCAGCTCAGCTCTGCCAGCCTGTCCTCAGAGGCCCCATGCTATGAGATGTGCTGGGTCACTCCCATTCCCTGTGCTCAGTTGCCCACTGCCACAGGACAGCCTGGCCTCTTCCCAGTCACAGCAGCTATGCCTCCAGGCCCTTCCAGCTCCAGGGACTCCAGTCAACTCAGAACCTGTGACGGATGACTCTGAAGAGCACTTGAAGCCACCCAAATCAGAAGGTATAATGTGACACTAGAGCTCAGTAACAGCAATCCCACTTACAGAGGAGTCTTGGGCTCACTTCTCCCAGCTTGGAAGAGTCAGGAAAGGAATAGCCTCTCTATTCTGCCTACTGCTTACCTCCACAGAATTCAGGCAGACAAAACTGGACACATGAGGCTGTTACCTCTCAAAGACAGGATAAGAAACCGGTGTCTCATAGTCCATTCAGACATGCAGGTGTAGCTAGAAGCCAGGCAGCAATACCTACCTCATAGCCATATTTGAGAACGCAGGAGGCCAGGAATGCCCCAAGGATATTTCCCACAGATGCACAGGCACTCCAGAGTCCAAATACAAAACCTCTCCTGCAAAAGGGGAAAAAGATTTGAAGCAGGCAATGAGAGGAGAGATGACAAAAACAAAACATTTAAGTAAACTTTAACTTATGAATAAAGTCACACCATTTTCCCTGACCATTTCAAAGAGACTCAAAGTTCATTTAAAACAAAACACATAATAACTTGGAGATGCCAAATGGATAAGCCAGGAACCCTGAAACATCTGTGTTAAAGCAGAGTGAGCTGGCAACAAGGTTACAAACTATGACTAGAGCTCATCTGCAATACCCCAAAGTGAGAGCAGAATTTAGGATGACTCAGTTACCATTTGCTCTCTTTATTGCTAAGTAGACAGAAACTGGTTTTTCAGTAAAATGAAAATTAAAATTCAGTCACTCTACACTATGGGATTTTTGAAGCTTGAACCTGTGCTCTTAACACACACAGTAGTGTTCACACCAGGTTGTTCTGTGGCTCCAGGAAAAAGTGAAAGAGAAAGAAAGAGAATGTAACAAATAAGGCATATTTCATCCTACCTAATTTTAATTATGATTTAACAGTTGGCCTTCCTGGTTTGAGAATTTCAGCTCAATCTGTTACTCAGCAGGTCAGCTAAGTGAGTCACTGAAGAAAACTCAACTTACCCAGCTTTTCCAAACCAATTTCCCATGACAGCAACCACACAGGGCCAGCCAGTGGACTGCAGCAAGCCATTCACAACCCAGAGACAGCAGTAGAACCATTTGTTGTAGAAATGCAACCATTCTGTGAGTGTGCCAAAGGAAAATACCTAGAGGAGAGCAGGGGAAAATAGAGAAGACACCCTGAGGCTACTGCTGAAAGTCAGGCAAGAGTGGGGTCCTAAAAAAGGGAACAAGCTTTCAGGGAGCTGTGCAGGGGCCAGGGCAGAGGCCAGGCTGGCATTGTTTGAGACACAGCACAGGGCTCACAGCACCCTCTGCTGAGCCAGCACAGCTCTGATTCCAGAGACAAACGTGTCATGGCACTTCCTCTCCAAAAGACTTTTGTCTCCCCAGAAAGCACAGTTGTATCAGAAGAGGAGAAGGAAGACACAAATAGTTTCAATGACAACACTGAAAACACAGTAGCCTCTTGATCTTCTGTTGTACTGACATCCTAATCCATGCGGTTCTCTGAACAGAATCCTCACAGGTCATATATCTTCACCAAACTTAACACAAATACTACAGCCAGGTCTCAAATTACTAAGTGCTCTAACCCAAAATAAACACACATTGTGGCACAGGGTGCTTGATGCACACTTGCAGTCATGTGTCTGCAGAGCCCAAGAGGCCACAGAGGGGTTTGTAGCCACTGGGTAAATAAAACACACTCCACACAGTTTATGGCTACTTTAATAACCAGAAAACCAAGAGATAAAACTGATTTACACTTATCTGAAGTGGCTTGAACACAAAACACCTTTTGTTTTAAGCAGACACATACCCTCCCAACAATTATATAAAATAAGTAAATGAGTGAGTGGTATTGTTAGGATGTGCTTTAAAGAATAGAGCAAAGATTGTGTTCATAAGCAAAAGCCTCAGTAACAACATACACGGGTCAGGAGATTGTTATACTACAAAACAGTCCCCAAAAGTCCAAATACACCAATCTTGAGCAAAAGCTGTTCATCAAGTCTCTAGACAGTGTCTCAAACTTAGGAATTGCCTTCTGACATGATGTCCAGAGCTAGACATTTTAGGAAGGGGGAGTCACCTATGTTCAGTGCTTTAGACAGTGCAGTACATGCATCCAGCACCAAGTTAGACCTGCAGGCTTTGAGACCACTGAAGTACATCTACAGCTCATGAGCAGATTCACATAGAAACAGAACATCTTCTCCCCTGCAGCAAAACCCTACCCAGAAACCCTGAGGCAGATTTTTAAACCCCACTACAACGTTCCAACTTACCACCAGAGCAGAGGAACACATGCCAAAAGACAAAACCCAGCGTAAATTCAGGCGGTCCCCAACTATGCCACTGACAAAGAGACCCTGAGAACAAAACACAGCATTAAATAAAGCCAGAAGATTTGCACCTTATAGCTGTAAGAATTAAAATTATGTAGAAAGGCCAAACTAATCCAAACACTGCTGTTATACCAACTTACAATTTGATTCTAACCACTTCTCCAGCCACCAAAGAAACCCTGCTTGTAGCTGCTCATTACATTTCTGGTTTAAAAGAAATCAGCTGAGAACTCTTGGAGAGACAGAACTAGTCCTCCCCAGTGACAGGGGTGTAAGAAATTCTGAAGTGACAGTATTTCCCTTGTGTTTGTTAACAAGCATCTTCACATGGGTGACAGGCACAGGCAGAACTAACAGAAACTGAAAGAGAGAAGGTTTGCCTCTGAACTAAGCTTTTTATTGTGGGTGTGATCTTCCCAATAAAGAGTCAATCAAAGCTGTGCAGCTTGGGATTAGTTTTACTCACCACAGCATAGGAAAACAAAAAGATGCTGTCCAATGTCCCCAGGAAGAGAGTTGCTTCTTCTGCATTTGGAAATAAATGGCTGCTGTTCCAGAGCTACAGAGGGAAAATTTTGACAGGTAAACAGGGAGAGGCATAGCTCATTCTACTCTTTTTCAATGGAAACCCCAGCTCCAAAGCAGAACGGCATCTGGCCCGAGCAAGCTCTCATTTCTCAAACACTTTAGTTATCAAATCAAGAACAATTCTGGCATTATCTTCTGGCAGAAAATGTCCGCTGACACTTTGCTTCACTTCTAAAATGCAAGCTAGCAAACCAGAAGTGAGAAATGCTCCTTTCACCTCGATCAAGACAAATGAGTGGCAAAACAAACCCTACTTCTAACAAGCATGCAACTGTTAGACAGCTTCTTACTCTGAAACACTGATGAGCATTTTAATGAATAATACAATAAAGGTATATTCTGTTTTATGTGCAGCATCTCTTCTATACTTCTCTTGCTGTCTTCACTAAATGAATAATTCCCTACAGTATTTGTGGCAGCAGCCAAAATAAGAAATGACAGAAAACAAACAGAAAAGAAAGAGCACAAAAGGAACAAGGGGAAGAAAGACTAGTTGGAAACTATTTACAACAAACTCCAGTCACTAATGTTGTTGGTTTTGTGCTTACCCTGAGTTTCACCGAGGCTTCAATATGATTAAAAAAAGGGAAAAAGTCTCATTCGTCCCCAAAGAAAGATTAGTGACATCAGGTGAAAAAAATAGCAAGCATTGAGGAGAACTTGAAGAATTTATAAAGTTTTTTTCCCTTCCCACCATACCTACAAATAAACCCAACCCAAGCCCAATCTATAGATGTGCCTAACTGAAATATCATCAGTGTCAGCTTGATTCTACCTCTCCAGGAGAATATCCTGTACAGACAACACTACCCATACATCCACTTAGTTTAACAGATATAACCTAAATTGATACCTAATGGACCAGTTTGACCATTTTTCTTGATCAGACACATGCATCTCAATATCCAGCAAACACCACATCATCTATATATTAAAAAAAATCAAAACAGCTTCCAAAATATACTAGTTGTTTGAATGTTAATTAAAAAACTAAATATGGCATTTCATTTTAGCATCCCTGAGATGCTTACTCCTTTTGGCCATACTATGAAATCCTGAACACATTACAAGCCAAATTTACTGTTTTAACTTATCAAAGCATTTATTATCCTTCTGTTCCTTCTGTCAAACATTCAAATAACAAATGATTTCTAATGCAAGCAATGCTCCAGCAGCTGACTTGGAACTCCCAGCTCTAATAGATCTCATGGCCTGTGACCAAGCTTTTAATGTGAGATTCCTTCCACTTCTCAAAAGCATCAGCACAAAGCAGTACTAAGAACAAGCATGGCCCTAAAAACCTCATGGTAGGAACGAGGAGGTAGTTCTTGCATTCCCATTTGTGAGAACCAAGCAGTTTAAAACTTCCTTTCCTGCAAGCAAGCACTGCCAAAACACCCACTGCTTTAACTGAAACCAGGATTTTACAGACAAGGGGTACTGGATGTTCAGCATAGAAATCAGGGCTTTTAGATGCAAGATAAAATGTCATTCTTCAGTATCAATTTAGGATAAACAGCTAGCACTGTCAGACAGCTCTCGTCTCTCGTAGTTTGGGTATTTAAGAGGGTGGCAGCAGCACCACTACCACAGAGAAAGAACAGCCAGGATTTCACAGCACTCTCTGTAAGCCCATTAACTGCTTTGGTTTATTGCCTCCAACACTTCAGCAGAAGAGTCCCTCTTCCCCCTCCTCCACGCTACTGGCTTTTCCAGACTCTTCTGGGGCCCCCATTTCCACTGGAACACTGCAGCTTCTTGAGAAGTTTCTCTTTGGGCATCACTAGGGAAGATTTCAGCATTGCCTGGTGATCCATAAAACTACCGTTCCAACGCCTAAAGTTTCCACTCACATTCTGAGAAGAGGGGAACACCTAAAGGAGTGGAGAGGAACACCTTCAGCCCCACAAGCTCAGCCCACTGGCAGCTGCCCACCTTTCCTAGCACTTCCTTCTCCCTTGTGTCCTTACCTCGTATGGCCGGAGCTCAGGGGCTGTGCTGTTTAGGGAGTAAGGAGTCCATTGGCTGGAAATGCTGACTTTGATATTGCTGAATGTCTTTCTGGAAGCATGGAGCAGGGAGTAACTGCCAGAAAACACACAGACATGGGTTGGCCCAGTCTCCTCTGGAGGTCAAGGGGGAAAGGGCAGAAATACAAATCTCTGAGCAGAGGTACACTCCAACTACCTGAAGAAAGTCAGCAGGAACACAACAATATGATGGTGGGTGCAGTGGGACACAAGGCCTCTGCTGGCAGGCTGCCTCCGTAAGCTCCCAGGCACAGCCATGCTCCTGGCAGCCCTACCCCTGCTCCTGCCTTGGCCACAAGGGCTGGATGGTGATTAAGTCATTTTTCTGCTCACTGAAATAAAAGAAGGTGGGAAGGGAGGAGAAGAGAAAACATATTTGAATTAAAACACAGGTATGAAGTACAGCTCTGTTCCCCAAACAGCTCGAATTCAGACGGAACAACTCTATGTCACGTCTTTCCAACTTATTTCACACCACTACCCATTTCATCAGTTGTACACTCCTCAGTAACTTCTACGGCTTAAGGTCTCTTGTTATTTCTATTCTCCCAGTACCCTCAGGACACTTTTTTTTTGTTTGTTTCTCTCCAAGCAGATGCCTCTTCAGTGCCCAGGACCAAAGGAGTATCCCCTGGATCTACCAGTTTCCAGCATTGTCCCATTAAAGAGCACTGTGCACCATTTACACACATGGTGCACTACAGAGTGGCCCTAAATAAGAGCTTTCTGCTGCCACCTGGCTGGACACAGGCAGGTGATGAAGCCACAAGTGCAGCATTTGGCTATGGGTGGAGAAGGGTTTGGGATCCAATTGCCTCATTAAGATGTTGTTGCAGGAACATATCCAAGAGTGGACTTGCATAGATGGAAAAAGGGACGTAACTTCGAGGACAGTGCTGAAATCCAACAGCTGGGATCCTTGCCTGGTTATTCTCGAGCCTGACATTACAGCTCCATCTGTCCCTAACTCATTAGTACAGCAAACAACAAGTCACACCTTCCTGTCCCTGCCTGTAGGACAAGGGTGGCACCTGCCTCAACCTCAAGACAACCAGGAACTATCAGTAGAGAGGGAAGGCCAAGATACACACACAGTTTCCTCATGCTGCTCCACCTCACACCACTCCAATCCCCCAGCTGTGCTGGCATGGCCGAGGGACAGTGTCTGCTAAAATTTTGGGAAACAGCCCCACTGGGCAGCAAGGGAGTGAATCTCTCTCCACACATTTCAGAAGACATGCCAAGACCACAAACATTCTGAATGCTGAGGAGAGGTAAAATAAAGCACCACCCCTGTTCCCCCAAAGGATCAGCACTGAAATAAGACAGAATATAATGCCTTTGTGTCCTTATGTATCCACAGGTGCTGTTTGTAATTATTTGCACATCTGACAGAAGACTTTTCAAGTTCAGCTTCATAACCTCACTTGAAGAAAGCTGAAATCATTGCCGAGACAGACTCTCATCCAAATTTCTCCTACTGAAAACCCTTTATTTCACATAGACTTTCTATTTCTCCTTGTAAAAGTTTCATCAAGACAGCTTTCACTGCAGGTTGTCTCCTTTTCCTGTTCTCTCAATGATGACACATGCCTGACCAACAGCAACATTCAGCTACTCCTGGATAGGTGAACCATCATGGAAAACCACATCTGACCTCCAAAACAGAGTGTGGCACAGAGATCCACTGAATAACACAGACCCAGCTATGACCGCTTTGAGACAGTGGAGTCACATTTATCCTGCACCACACCTGAACACCTCCATTCTCATCCAGGACAAATGCAGTGAGTCTGTACAAGACCTGACACCATCTGTCTCCACACTGCCCAGGAGGCCTTGAGCCACACTGCCACTGCTCCAGCCGGCACACTGCACCTCGGTGTGCCAGCACCTCCTTGGAGGGACATGTGTCTAGACTGCTTGGGTTCACACAGGGTAAAAAAAAGTGATTACAACTGGAGCTGTGAGAAGGCAAGACTAGCCCTGGAAGAGGCAACTTTGCAGGTAGTCTTGATACTACCTGCACCTGAGGCCCCCAGACCGCTTCTCAGCATCAGTGAATGAAGACACAGCACCCGCACAAGTATCACACAGCGCTACTCCCTGTCAGGCAGCAGTAACCCTACAGCTCAGGGCTGTCCCCCACACAAGCTGCACAGACAAGAGAAGCCAAGGCACTCAGTTTCCAGTTTCCCAGCTCCATGGTCCTTACGGGCCTGTGAGCCACACGGTCTGCTGGTCAAACACAACAGCTTCCTTGACTCTCCCTCCCCTCCCACCAGGCAGATAACAGAGCTGCCCCGAGGAAAGCAAAGCACTGCCAGTTGTGCAACGTTGTGGGGAAAAGTTCCTTCCTTGGGTAATCAGTTTGCAGCCCAAAGCACAAGATTTACTACTTGCTTCATGTCAACATATGCAAACATAGATCTTATTTGTCCAAGATACTGAGTCCTTTTAAAGCTAAGACCTGGTTTGACCTTAAAGTCACCTATTTTTTTAAACAGCATTTACTATTGAAACAATCTGTTCCTCAGAGCTTCCCAATCTCAACTAGCTTTCTAGAAGACCTTCTGGAACAGGACATTTCCACAGTGTAGAGACAACCAGGAAATAATTTGGTTCCCCATGTTCTTCATAATGCCCTTTCTGTATTCAAAACTGGCCTCCTCCCTAGGCTAGAAAAGTCTGCAACCAGTTTCCTCTTTAAAATTACTTTAATCTAATTATTGTGAGAACACCACAGTAACTTTGTGGTGGAGGAGGAGCAAAAGTTTGGTAGCTGGATGACCTACAGAACTCAAGACAGTCAAGCACATGCCTTTAAGAAAGGAAGAGAAGTGCTTTTAGAATGTTAGACTGCCTTGTCTAATTATTTAGTACTATTTACCTTCAGCCAGCCGGTATTTTGAGTAAGCTTTTGATAGGCTTTCACCCTTATTTGTTAAGCTCTCCTCGGTGTTCTACTTTATCCTTTCACTTAAAAGTCAAAATAAGACACCTTAAGGTCAAAATAAACACCCTTAATACTACCCTACTGCCCTCCAAAGCCGGCAGGAAAGTGCAGCCTTAACATTACAAAGTGCTAAACGAACGCAGGGATTTTTTTTTCTTCAAAACAGCAATAATTAAAAAAAAACCCAACCAACCAGCCAACGAAAACGCCATCAAAACCCAAACCTACAAACCCCCAACACTCCTACGCATTTTTCCAAACAGACAGAAGAACAGCGGCACAGCCCCAAACCCACCCAGGGCCCTCCGCAGCCAGCACAAGCAGACCGTCTGTCACCGCAGATGCGCAGCCGGATGCAGCCCGGGAAGCAGGACAGGGGGCTGCCCCGAGCACCCCGAAAGCTCCGNCGGGGAGGGGAGGGGAGGGGAAGGGAAGGGGCGGACTACAGCTCCCGCCGGCCCCGCGGCGGGGCGGCACCGAGCGGCGCTACCTGTGCCGGCAGGGCAGCGCCGGCAGGTGAGCTCCTGGGACGGGGCTCCTTCCTGGGGCCTGCGGCTCCTCCTGCTCCCCGCCTGGCCGCGGGCGCGCCCGGCAGCCGCGATGCCGTTCCCCAGCTCCGGCGCGGACGATGCCTTCGACTACCTCTTCAAGATCATCCTGATCGGCGACTCCAACGTGGGGAAGACGTGCGTGGTGCACCGCTTCAAGACAGGGCAGTACAACGAGAAGCAGCAGAACACCATCGGCGTCGACTTCACCGTGCGCTCGATGGACATCGACGGCAAGAGAGTAAAGGTCGGTGGCGGGGGCGAGCCCGAGCCTCCAGGCGAGCAGCACCTCGGCCGGGCCATCCTTCCCGTGCAGGTGCCAGGAGGCGGCGGGACGCGCAGCTCCTCCTGCTCGACCCGGCTGAAGGCAGCTGGCAAAGGCTGGCTGCCTTTCTAACCAGGGGTGTTTCCCAGTGGAGCTTTCTCTCAGCAAGATGCCCCGCGGGAAGCAGTCACCCTAATTTGAGTACATTCTCGCTCTCGTGACTTCTCTGCATCTACTTGAGGAGACGGCTTGTGCTTTGCCTGCAGGAAGCTCTTTGGAAGACGGCGGTAGTTGGAGGGGATGTCTCATCCCTCCAGAGATGTGGGAGTTTGAGCTGGGACACCAAGGAGGGAAAACCCCCAAAGTCTGCAAAGGCTCCACTTTGATGTGTGCTTAATTTGAGGGAAGAAGACTTCCAAGACAAACACCAGAAGAGATTGTCAGCTAAAACTTCCCTCTGTGTGCAGATGAAAGTTAGAATGCCTGGCCTTTACATATAGATTTGCTTGGCCCAGTCCTGTATTAGGGTTCTTTGCTCTTCTTCTTTTGCTATTAAAAGGCTGTAATATTCTGCATCTTTTACTACAGTTGTTGAAAATGGGTTTCTTGACCTCTTTGCAAAGCTGGGTTTACCCTTGGAGCTTTCTCTTTGGTCTGTGTAGATTGACTCTACAGGCTTGTAAATGGCTTCTCAGATCTAGAGAGAGCAAAGCCACACTGGTGTAGTAGAGTGTGCTGGTACAGGTCTGGCTGCCTTCTCGACAGAGGGGTTCAAATGCTGAGGGCAAGCACCTAGGAAAGTGGTATTCAGTGGTCTTTACAACTTCTGTCCTTTCTCTTACAGATTCAAGTATGGGACACAGCCGGTCAAGAGCGCTTCCGGACAATAACCCAGTCTTATTACAGGAGTGCCCATGGGGCCATCCTTGCCTATGACCTTACTAGGAGGTCCACATTTGAATCCATTCCTCACTGGATTCATGAAATTGAAAAGTATGGCGCTGCAAACTTGGTCATGATGTTAATTGGTAGGATTTTAGTTTTAAATATTGTGTTGTGTAGATTTTTAATATGAATATAAAATCTCCCTCGTTTCCTACCACTACCTGAAGCATCTATACACTATGCATTAAGGAAGAATTCAGTTCTAATTAAAATAGATCACAAAGTGTGTCAATTCAGCCTAAGCTTAAAAAAAATGAGGGAAGTCATAACCTGGTCCTGACAGGACCGAACCCATTGCAGACAGTGAAACCTTTTTTCATTTGTTCCTTTCCTGTTGGAATAACACAACAAGCTTTGCTGCCAGGCTGGAGGCAGGGACCACCTTGTCGAGGTTAGAATTGCAGTAAGCCTGACCCCATACTCCTGATGCACAGGAATGTAGCAGCTCAATAATTCAAGATGAAGGGGAATGCGCAGACTCCTGGTTCTCATCTTTCCTCTCTGTTCTCTTGATATGCATGCGCATTGCTCTGTAATGGGACTCCGAGCAGGTAAGACAATAGATGGGGAGATGGCTTTTGCAGAGCATGGAGTAGTCTGCTTGCATTCCACTAGCACTCAGGAAGCTGCCTCTTTGAGGAAAGCAGTGGCTGGGAATTGCCGGGAATGGAGCTGGTAGGAAGCCGTGGTTCCTTTCCCTTGGGTTTCATGGTTGTTAATTGCTCTTCCTTCCCCCAAGGAAGCTGCAAATGAGAGCCTTTATTGCCTTTATTTCCGCTGGCGTGGCTTGTTGCAGTGTGCTCAGAACAGCTCAGCAGCCGGGGCTGGGGCAGCGCTCAGCCCCAGGCAGGGCCCCTGAGCTGCTGCCTCTGCTCCAGCACCCTCCGTGCTTGTGCTCTGCAGGTTTATCCTGTCCTTCCTTTGGAAGAAGCAAACGATAAATTCTAACCTGCATCTAATGCAGTGCTTGGAATTGGGGGCAGGGGAGGTGTAAATCACTGCACTTTGGCCGGGTTTTTCTAACTTGAAAAAATTTAATGAATCTAAAGAAAGAGACTTATCTGTGTATGGTGGGGGATGGTGGTGGTTGTTGTGGGTTTTTTTAGAGAGATAAGTCCTGAAATTAGTAATAATAAAGCTTCTGTTAAGGATCCGGCGTGGTACTTTCTTCCAAAGCTGGTGCTGTTTGCTTTACTTACATTGGCAGAAGTCGTACATTTAATTACACTTAGTCATGTTATACACCTTTCTAGCAGGAGGTTAAGGTTAAGAAACGTAACTTTCCTATCTGCAACTGAAGGAGTAAAAGGTGGGTGGGTTCCTTTTAAGAAAGCAAATAACTCTCAAGCTGGGGTTTTTGGCTGGTTTGTTTGGGGTTGTTGGGGTTTGGGTTTTTTTGGGGGGGGGAGGGGTTGTGGTTTTGTATTTGTTTTTTGGATTTTTTTGTTGTTGTTTTTGTTGGTTGTTTTTTGGGGGGGTTCTTTTGGTTTTTAGTTTGTTGGTTTTTATTTTGTGGGGTAGGTTGGTTTTGTTTAGTTTGGTTTTTTTTTCTTTTAGAAATACTAGAAGGGACTTTATGGGAGGGTAGTTAGTTTATATATTGTCAAGATACTAAATGTGATGAAAGGTTGTCTTGAAACTATGAATGTAGACTTCAGTCAGCTACTAGAACTGATAAATCCACATGTGCAATATACAAAGGTATTTTATCTGATGTGTTTCATGATAGATTTTTACTAAAGTGCTGCAAGTAAAAGTTTAATCTATACATGCAGAAACAACTTAAGTATATATTTTAGGCATTACGATAGCTGATCTGAATTCTTGTCTTTCTTTTTACATCACCCTAGAAGATTTTTGTAAAGAAATATTCAGCTTAAACACTACCTAACATTTAAAACCACTAGGGAACAGGACCAGCAGTTGCTTCCAAATAATCTTTTACCTCCACTACCTACACTAAGTAATTAGATGAACACAGGTTTTTAGGTTTTCTTGGATTTCATCTCATTTGCGATCATATGATTTGCTGCAGTTTTAAACCACAGTCTATATTTGTGGCTCTGATCTCACATCTTGTTCTATCCAGTAACTCTTACTCCTAACTTAAATCTATTGTTTAACAAAATTGAATTAATGCATCACATTTAAAAATAAATTTTTGAAAGACTAAGTGATTGAAGTTTCTCTTTGCCTTTTAAGGGAACAAATCGGATTCGCTGGACAAGCGCCAAGTGCTGTTTGAAGATGCCTGCACTCTGGCAGAGAAGCACGGGCTCTTAGCTGTGCTGGAAACATCAGCAAAAGAAGCTCAAAACATAGAAGAGGTGTTCACATTAATGGCTAAGGAGCTGATAGCCCGAAATACCTTACAGCTTCATGGGGAGAACCCTCCAAACAGCTTCAGTCTTGACTCCAGGCCAGTGATTGCCAGTCCAAGTGTGGAGAAGACCCAGTGCTCCTGCTGAAGAGAGACTTCAGGGAGAACTTGGAAACTGCCGTTCTTCTGAGGCTGTTTGATTCAATTTTGTTCAGTTGATGAAAATGTTCTATGTGGCCTCAAGCCATCTCTCATGATATTTCTACCTTGCAGTTTGGCTTGTGAGTATTTTCAGAGATCATTGTTGCTGTTGGTAGCACAGTTTGCTTTGAACATAGCAATGTGAACTTCTGAGATGATAGGGCTCAGTAAGCTGCCGGCCCTTGCCTTAACCAAAGAGAACTATAAAAAATATTGCCTTATTTTTTTCCTTACGCGTCTTTCTGGCTGTGTCAGAAGATAAATTTGCACCATTTTTCTGCACTGACTCTTCTAAGCTGTGTTGCTGGTTTTAACTACAAGCACTTTCCTCTCTGCCAGTAGTTGTAAAAAGTCTGACACATGCTTGGACAGCACTAACCCGCTCCTGCCTGAAGTTGCATTTAGGAGCTCTCCTGATGTCACGGCAGGTAGCCACCCATCCCAAGGAACTTACTAACATTTGTGAAAGAGTACAGTACATCTGCCCTGAGTTCGCCTCACCAGACAAACCTGGAGACATCTCTGGGGTGGCATGGCAGACAGAATATGATACACTTCTTCCTGGGATGAGAAAAGTTGCCTTTCACTTTACTTTGTAATAATCAGGATTGTTTCCAGTACTGATCTCCATCTTGCTACAAGGACTTGCTGGGAGCAGCAAAGCTTCCAGTGAAAGGGTCTTTTTTTTCATTCCCCCCTGCTAACCTCATCTTGCTTTTGATGTGATTTTAACCAAAAGCCTTCTGTAGCTTGTGTGATGGGCCAATGGCAGCTTGAGACTATCCCTGTAGATTTTCAAGGGAGTGTGAAGGATGGATGCAAGCTCCTGTAAAACTCAGCAAGGGGTGAGATGGTTTAAATAAGGTAAAAAATTAAATTGTGTTTGAGCAGTAAAGCAATGGTATGGGGTGCACCAGAGAGCTGCCCTAGGTGAGTATATCTGCTACTGCTGTGAAGACTGAACACGGTGGCAGCAATGGAAGGTTTTGGATTGCTCCTCCCAATTGCAAGCTCTGCTACTTGAGGCTCACTTTCCTGTATACCTGAACTGAATGAAGGGTTTGGGCTGGGTGTTTTTTGGTGAGGGTTTTGAGGGTTTAGTTTTTTCTCCTGTTGTTTGAAAGTCTCTTTCCCAATAGATGGAAACAGGGAAGGAAGAGGAGGAAAGAAATATCAGAGGAAGGTTTTGTGAGTGCAGTCCACATGTACCAAAGTGTATCCCTTAGTTACTGTTAAGCCATGAACTGCAACTCAAGCACTGTAATGATAAAACACAACTTGTGTTACATGCAAAGCAGCCTTGGGAAGGCTGGGGTGTTGCCAGCTTACCCAATGGCTGGCTGCCCCCATTTCCTAAGTCCCTGAAAAATAGGGAAAAACATGTAGCAAATGTTGCTGGAAAATCTTGTCTTAGAAGCACAAAAAATAAAGGAGAATGAATCACTGAATAATAGTCTTGGAAATATTTCTAATATTCTTAATGCTTTCTTTGGCCAGGTTCTTTGCTATTACATGCAAAGAGCAAGGGTTAATTCAGCTCTGTGTAAGGTGAGGGAAGAATCTTGCATGCTACCCTCTTGCTATAGCCTGCTGTGGAGAAAGCTTCACCTTCAGGCATCCTCCTTCTCATGTTTACTTTTTAGATCTTTATTCCTTCTTCATTTTTTACTAGCCAAGTAGTTGCATTTTGGTTTCCACATTTAAACAACAGTAAATACCACAGCCTTTTAAAGTGGCAAGGCAGCTGCCAAACAACTGGTTTCTACAGCTCTTGACACTGCAAGAGCAGTCAAATGTAAGCTTAATATTCTATTCCTGGTAGCAGTTTGTAATCCATCATTTTTTACCTTTTTCTGTAGTATCTTCCAGAAGACTGCAATAGAAAAAGTATTGGTTTAATCTCCGGTTACAGTCTTCCATTGGTCAAGAACTGGAGGAAGGATGGTACCAGCAGAGTGTTAACTTTGCATGGTTCATTTGGTTTACCATCGTAATTAGCCACTGCTGTATGAAATTATTTTCTTACCCTCAGTATGGAGACTTCTGCAGGCTGATGTGATCCTGAGTGCCCAGCACTGCCACATTACAGGGCTCTTGCTGCTCTCTTCCCGCTCATGTGGAGCTACTGGCAAAGCAAGACCTTCTTGGCAGAAAGCTGTGCAACACAGGATCAGGGAGAACAGGCTTGTGACTGTTCCCTTTCTTTTAACAGGTCTAACAGGCTTCCTACTCCTCCAAGAAACTTAGTCTTAGACACTCACGCCTTGTGCAGCTAAACCAGGAGCGTGACCTCTTTTGGTTGGTTCTGTTTGGCATTTTCCATGAGGCCTTTGGGCAGTTACACTGAATGGTTTCCACAGAGATGCTTTTCCAGCTGTCCTCGTGTGAGTGAAGAGCAGCACTTGCTAACAAGGTTCTTCAGAGTATATTGGTAATGCTGTTACTCGTGAGGTAATACATGAAGCTATAAACTTAAAAAAAAATCCCTAGTATAGCCTGTTATTCTAGACTGTGAGAACCACTAGGTTAAAATACACGCTCAGCATAATCTCTGTGGTTCTGCCTTTCCCCATCAGAGAGCAGATGGAAACACCCAGCTACGACAAGACAAAGTAGCATTAACTGCTATGGAGCCTTCTGTTAATGGTTTGTTCCCCAGCATCATATGCGAATTCCAACTGCTTCTTGACAGCATCATTAATGCATTTGTACAAAGGGCTATAAAGTTGTCTACAACACTTATTTAAAAAACTACTACTGCCCCACAGGTTTCAGTTTCAAGCGCTGCACATTCATCTTGAAGATGAGCTCATTTGTTAAGTTCTTACCGACTGGTACGTATTTGAATCTTTGCTGTGGCACACTACTTGCAGTGGTGTCACAGCCAGGCCAGAGGAGAAGCATTACTTATTGGTGGAACAGGGTAATAATTAGAAATATTTTCAAATGCACCAAACTGACACCTCCCAGAAGCCAACCCAACAGCAGCCCAGTGATGTGAAAGGCAGACAGCACTGCCTATGTGGTCCAGTTTTGCTCTATATGCAGGAGACAGGCTCTCAGTTACAAAAGCTGAGGTTCTTATCTAATCATTCCAGTTAATGTTTAAGTATAGTTGGAATGGAGACAGTTTTCAGGTGCTGAACAGAGGTGAACACTATCCTGGAGCCTTCTTTCAGGAAGAAGATGCATGCCTGTGGTTTTGGACAAGGAATTGGAAATGAAGCTTCCCCCAGCCAGGTGAGTGCCCCTTCCCCATGTGGGTTGCCAACAGACATTTTCCTGGCTCTCAGCTCCCAGAACCCACCTTTGCCTGCAGGTGTGTGTGAGGCGCCCAGCAAACTGGCTCCTGAAATAATTTTCAAGCACCACTCTTAAGCAACTGTGTTAAGAACTGGAACTACGCCAACAGGCAATGCTGAGATATCACACTCTTTTGAGACTAGTTCTGAACAGGCCAAGAACCCCTTTGTCCTAAGAGTACTTCACCTTGAAATAAGAATTCAGTTTCAGATGGGCAGGGCTTTCAAAAATCTTTTAAAGCGCTTTTTCTAAATGCTGCTGTTGTAAATCAACCTTCACACAGCTGCCTGCACAGCTTCTGTCAATGCAGTCACATCAAGCTGTTGCCAAGCAGGGGCTGACTGGCTTGACAGTGAGGGACAAACAGCACATCCGTGGATAAGCAGAGTTCAGCACACTTGCAATCCTGCATTTCCTGCTACTGCTGTGTCCATAAACATCACTGCTTACACAGTTTTCCCTCCTAAGTCGTTTTGTTAACCTGAAGTGAGGCTCACCGCAACTCAGTTTATGCCTTTCTAATGCTAGCAATTAAAATGACTTTGTAGCTACTTGATCCCTGCAGCACAGTCCTGTATACTATCTCAATCCTAAACGATTACATGTGGATTCCCTCATTTTAAATTGCTGCAGCATTAATAATTCCATCTACACTAGTTTTGTTCCAAACATGGGACACTCTGTAGCTCATGGTACCCTCCAAATACAAATCTCTGTAGCTGCAGTAGCAGTAAAGTTACTTTGCATTTCATTAAATGAACCAGATATTTCATCAAAGATTACGATCCACCTTGGGCCACGAAGGCCAGCTCTGCTACCACCATTTGAACTAAAGCAGCAGAAGTTGTAACAAGTGCTCTTACCTTGCATGATCACGTTCAGAGCAGAAAGAACAGGTAGCACACTTACTCTGCACTTTCCACAAGAGGCAAAGGTCTGTATCAAACTAAATGTATATATTCTGGCTTAGGGAGTAAAGCCAAGGCACCTCATCTGACAGCATCCATCTTTTTCTAAAGATTTTTAACTTGAAATTAAGATTCTGCTGGTGGAAGTTAATGGAGACGTTATACCTTTTCCATCTACACTACTCTCACTGGCCTCTTCAGTTTCTGTACCTTAAGTATTTCCTTGAAGAAAATGTAGCACAGCCTAAGTTGTCACCCTCCATCTTCTTACATTATAAGCTCAATTCTACTGAATTTATTCCTGTTCTCACCGAGGAAAAACATAGCAGCCTACTACCATACTTGTTTCAGAGGCCCTACTGTTTTCAGCTGTGCCAGTCTGGGGTTGGTAGGGGTGGGAACCACAGTGCTCCAGGCAGCTTAGAAACCAGCCAGCCTCACACAGCACAGTTCAGGCAGGAAGTGACTCCCAGCAGCGCTGGCTTGGGGAAAGACACAGGCAGCTCCTGAACCTGCACAACAGGAACCACAGCACAGTTCAAAGCAAGAGCAGCTACTTGTCATGCTGCACATGAACACATCAGTGGCCGTGCAGCCCCACCCACCAGCCTCCACCAAAGCAAATCACCCATCTGGGGATTCTCAGCTTCCTCTCTAACATGTACAGGAGGAAGCTTTAGTACACCCAGGCAGGGAGTGAAGCACACCACTCCTGACCCCTTATGAAAGCAAGCTCACTTGTGTCTGCTCTGGCTGCTAAAAAAAAAAAAAAAAAAGTCCATAACCTTTTTCTATCTATCAGAACACAGCTTTTTTACAAACTCACATTTGAATGAAGCTTTCCAATAGGATGATACAACTCACGTTCACCACGTAGGACAGGGAGGATTGAATTTTTTTTGTTTTCACCCTTTTATCAACTTAAAGTGTCAATTGCTGAAATTACATTCCTTTCATCCCTCTGCTACTTAGCTCCTGGGAAGAAAAAAACCAAACTGAACAAACCAAAAATGGCTTTAAAAAAGTTCGCTTGAACTTTTTAAAATCATATCCCCCAGCATCTGAATATACTTCAAGCAGTTAACTTCCAACTTAGTGTATTTCTGCAGAAAAATGCTTCTATGTGGACACACGCAGGCTGCAAGCAGAAGTGGCCTATAGCAGTGCTTGGGCTTTCTGTCCAAACAGCATTACGATAGGAAACTGTGGACAGGAGGAGTATGTCCTGCAGCTGGCTTTGTCCAGTGCAAGTAAAATTAACACAATAGTGGAGGACTGACTTCTGAGAAAGCAAGATGCGTCAGTTCTTACTAATGGCCCCAGATAGTCCTTCAATGTATCAGCTGTTTGGAATGTGTCCCTTGCATTACAGGCTCTTTGCTGGAAAGGCTCTAATAATGCTGAAATTCTGTTTTAAGCGTAACACGATTCTGCAGGAGTTAAGAATAAGTGACATAAATGCCTTTATACTTACAGAAACACACAAAAAAATAAGTCAAAAACCAGAAGCTTCAAACTTAAAAGAACAGACTGACTTCTTGTTTAATTTTTTTTTTCTTTTTTATTTGGGAAAAGTGCTTCTTACAAAAGGCAGCTGCAAAACAATAACGTTATAGACCTCAGAACAATTTCTCATTCCATTTAAAAGTGAAAGGAGAGGCAGTCTAGGGGACAAGAGCAGCAGGAGAACAGATCACGGGGCATCCACAAGTCAATAAAAAACAGCAATAATGTAATGCAAGGTTAAAATTCCTGTGCTGGGGCTTTGGTGGCAAAGTAATTTCTCAATGCAAATTACAGCCAGAAACTGCACGACTGCCTTTGTAAGCAGTAACTCACATAAACTGAACAGCTTTACCAGGCAACCTGCCCAACTCAGCTGCAGAGAGGCACAAGTACCTCAAAGCAGCTGGGAGGCACAGCGAGTTTCTAGCAAAGCTCACGGCTTAAGTGTTTACATGAAGTTCTAAAACTTACAGAGCGATAAAGCTAAAGGGTCCTCTCTGGTGTTCCTCTGACCCCACCTTGGCTAACTGGATTTCTGCTCCTGGACAACCCTAATCATACACATGAAAGAGAGCTGGTGTATCAGGGAGTGCCATCTATCGAGTTACGCGCTAGTCAGGATCGTTTCCCAGTCTGGGCTGAGACCACTAGACCAGTTTCATGTCCAACTGGAGGCAAGACTTCATGCACCAAGAGGGGGCAAAAGATGGTTTTGTTATTTTTAACTTACACAGAGTCTCCCCATCCTTGAGGTCCAACTCTACATTTATCTGTATATACACATAGAGAGTTCTCCTTTCACAAAGACATTTTCCTTTCATGCTAAACACAGTAAAAATCCAGAACGTTCACACCTGGTTCTGGTTACACAGTAGTAATAGTAATGTGCAAGTAAACAGAGACCAAAAGTCACAAATGAAGACGTGTACATGAGGGGGCTGGAACGGAGTTGATTCCAGAAAGAATATTTGTATCTGGCCTGAAATCAGAAATATTGGTACAAAGACAGAATAAAGGCCATCAGCCAATTTACATCCCCACTGCATGGCCACTGCTCATTTTTGTATCTGGGCTCTTCAAAATGAGTGTGGAAGTCCTGTAAACACTTTAACCCTGGAACTGGGTGAACTCTGTTGGGTACACAGATGAAGCAACAAACCTAAGCTAACTGTTTGACAGTTAAATTCATTTTTACAAAAACTAACATTTTAAAGATTTATTTCTTGTTATTTGTTGAAACAGAGGAAAAACACCACTCCTGGGGTGGGAGAGGAGAGGAGGGGAAGGGAAGAGACAGACCCTGGGTAAAAGTTATTACAACAGCACCTGGAATTGATCGGCCTGCCTAGGAGAAACACAGGCACTGCCACAACACCACAGGTAATAGCTACTGCCTGAAGCCAAGACAACAGTCCACACTCCACTGACAGGTGCTATAGATCCAAATCATAATAATCTTCCAGCTCATCATGAAATAAGTCCCACTCATCCTCGGAATCTGTTAGCTCATCATCACCTCCAGCTGCCAACAGCATAAGCAACATCTCACCAAGCTCAAAGGTCACCACCTCATCCTCGTCGGTTTCAAAGGGATCACCATTCTCTCGCTCCTCGATGAACTCCCAGAACCGATTCCTCCGCTGGGCCTGCAAATTCAACACAAGGATTTCCCCAGGTGACCAAGTGGTACAAAGCAGGAGCCTTTCCAGAGGCTGACGCCCCTGGTGTACTTTCTGACATGTAAGAAATCCTGTTTCTCTTTCAGGGAGATACTGACCTCCAGCAGTATTTACCCTTACACACACCCCTATTAATGCTACCCAACATTTCTACTTCAGTATGTTGTAGGAAAAGTTTTTTAAATTTAGTCTTTCCATCTTGGCCTCCAGCATTCACAAACTTTAGAGCACCGCTTCCTTCAAATTCACCATTACAGAGGTCTATCAGAAGTGGAAAAAAGACAAGTCAGTATTTCCCTGGCCTCTTCTCAAGGCAGAAGACACAATGCACCCCCCGCCCCTTGTGCTCTCTGTCTATTGAATGGGCAACTTATCAGCAGCACTAACCCGGTATCTACTTGAGGTTCCTACTTTGGGTCTTTGTGGCTCCTCTTGGCGGCCATCAGGATATTCATGCTTGTAAAAACAGTTCCCTCCAAATGGACAGCTCCCACGGCCTTCATCAAAATACCTGCATGGCTTGTTGCTGGAAAGGAAAATATCACAACCCTTACTGACAGCACACCCCAACAAGACTTCAGAACTGCATCTACCTGCAGTCCACAAGGATCTCAGGTACTAGTACAGGGCATTTTGTGAGAAAAGATCTACACACAGAAATGATTTATTACACTATGGACTGATGCATGCAGAGGGACACCAATGGTGTACAGTGCACGACCCTGGACTGCCTTATGGCTACACCACCAGTGTTTTGTGTAGAGAAAGGAAAGACTGAGGTGAAAGAACACAGGAATAGCTTTGGGACTGTGTGCATGCATCTGTAGGCAGATAGGCAAAGATGCGCTTTACGCGTGATGGTGGAAAGGAGGTGTGAAAAGGGGCTTTACATCAACACCCTTCTCCATGTGTGCCTTTATCTCTGCAGGCTCAATTTGACAAAAGGCTGCATTGCTCATACCTCATCGCCTCCTTGTATTTCTGAATGAGTTTCTGCTTCTCCTCCTTCTCCTCCACCCAGTACTCACTTGGAATGACAAAGTTAGATGTGATCCGGCATTCTGGGCAGGACCTGGGAAACGAACAGACTGCTGCAAAATTCCACATTACAGGGCGCTCTCCCTCCTATATAACAAGGCACGGCAAATATCCATCTTTGCAAGGTACTGTACTCCTATACTTGCTGTACAACCTTTTCAATCTAGACTCTCTTATATATGACGATAACTTAAACTCTCTTCTTCAAGAACTCAATGGCAATGGCAGCTGATCAGCTTGTCTCAGAAAAGCTTGAAAAAACACTTCACACAGACTCCTTTTTCTTTAGAATTAAATAAATTTATTTTGGTATTTTTCCTATATTTATTTGATTGAACTTTGCATTTTCTAGAACAGCCTTATATGGAGAAACGTTTTGCCAAGTGAGTAATGCTCTAAGGCAGTAATGAGTTAAGCAGCATACATTCTGAACTGGTTAATCTGTTTCCAGATTCCTGCCTAGGTGTCCAAGACATAAACAGTAACTATTGGACAACATGCTACTAAATAAACAACAGTTATTTACTACCATTGAGTTTTGCAAACTTAACCCATATTAACCAAATCAGAGTGTAAATGTTATCCCTAACAATTATTTCACTCCTTAACAGCAAGTTAGTATGCATTAAACACAGTTTCTGTGCAGTCTGCATGTGGAAGTCTGTTGCAAGTTGTCACAAGTTACTAAGTTCTTCCACAGTAACAAAGCACAATCGAAATGGGAAAGTGCCTCACTTTATAATCTTGCTCTCAAATTGTTTAGCACTCCTCCACTTGCGGATGCACTTGAGACAGTAAGTGTGGCTGCAGTTGGAGAGGATCCCAAAGCGGCGCTCGCTAGGATTGGCTTTCTCATACACCACCTCCATGCAGATCCCACACACCATGTCTTTACTACGCTGGACGGCAAAGGAAAGCTCCATGTCCTTCTCGTGAGCTTCAATGCAAGACTGAAAAGGAGACACAAAGAAAACAACTACAGAGACGACTGGTCACCTGGTGAGGTCTAAGTAGGTTTTTAAACTCAGTTTGCTGTTTTGCATAATGCATGAAGTGTGATTAAACTGAAAAAAATCTTGATCCTCAAAAAAAATCTGTTCAAGTACTGGGGAACAATCAATTCAGAGTTCAAATTCCTTCCTTCAGACACTACTTTTAAACATGAAAAGGCAATCTAAAAGACCATCCACTTTGACAAGACAAAGAACAAAGCTTCAGTGTCTTTAAGCAGACTGCTCTCCCAACACAGATAAGGAAATCCAGCTGCTTTTGAGTATGGCCCTGGCAGGAAACGAGTCTAGTTTACAACCGGAACTTCATTCACTGCCTGACCTGCACACACCTTCAAATGAAAGGGAATTAGTAACAAGTGACTGAGGGGAGCTAGGAAGCAATAACTCACAGCTGTTAAACACCAGACAGTTGTTTGCTTACCTTTATGTGCTGAGATCTCTGTGCAGCATCAATGGGATGCAAGACCTGCAGGCCACACATATCACACACGTCCCCATGGATATACACGCAGTTTTCTCCATAACGACATTCTCCTAATGCAGCGTAGGGGCACAGCTCCTTCTTCATCTCCACGTCTGCCTGCTGCTTCTCGTATTCTTCTTCAATCACCATTTCCTGCAAGGGTGCTTCAGCACAGAAAGGAGCAGCTGGGAACAGAATTAAGAACAGTAAGCAGCACATTCAGATTTTGAGCACAGAGAGTAAGAACACTCAGGGTTACCCAAACAGAGTAATAGAAACAACCTAGGTTCACTTCAGTACGAGTTCACACACCCTCAACCTGAACTAATTTTCCTCACTCAATTAATTTCAAGACCAATTCCTTCATCCTTCAACCCAGAAAAGATGAAAGCCATCAAAGTTTCAGTGGTCAGGGAAGATCCATTTACAGGCTAAGTCCACCTAGAAAAATTGCACTACTCCTTAGCCACTTAAATACACTGTTACACGGACTCTGGTTCAGCAACCATTACATAAGGCTACAAATCTCTCACTGTTTCTAGAATCAATTTCACTTCCACTAAAATTTTCCCATGAGGTAAAGTTAAGAGGTTTTTTTCCCAGAAATTACACAGCTGAAGTAATAAAGGTGTATCCAGCATAACAAGATGCTAATATGGCAATACCACATCAGCAATTCCTTATCTGCAGGTTAATTAGCACACTGCTCTTTAGTCTGAACAAACTTTCATTTCTGGATTCCCATGCATCTCTAGGATTGATAGGAAAATGGTGTCCATTATCTCTCAAACTAACTCCATTCAACGTATTTGCCAAAAAAAAAAAGCCTGTCCTAAACAGGTATCTGGTCAATTAGCCAGACACATGAACCTGAGAAACTGAGATTCAGGGTATTTTCACTGCATTCTAAGCTAGCCATCAGTTTTGCAAAATCCTAAGTAAATTCCCTTACCTAATTCTAAACTGAACCAAAATCTGTATCATTTCTCTTCCCTCTTTAGACAGCTACTGCTGAACACTTCTCCCTGTACCTCAAACACATGCTTCCCTGCCTCACCACAAGTCAGCCTTTTGAGATTGTTACGTAAGTGGGATGATAACTGAATTAGAAGACAAAGGCAGTCAGTGAAAAAATGAAAATGTAATAAACATAAAGCATTACTGTATTCAAAGTAAACACCAGGAAGAACAGCAGCTGGAGTTTATTTACATACCAGATGTTGTTACAAGAGCAACGAGACATCTACGCTATAAGAAAGTGTAACTTTTAGAAGCTGTTCAAGCACTAGATTTGGAGAAGCAAGCAAAAACTACCAAAGGCATACTTAGATCAGTGAAGGAAAGACTCCTTCTCAAAATTAATCAGGGGCTGCATACTTGCACAGTTTTCATGCCCATGGAGCAATGACATAACAATAGTCATGTATCAGTCTGTTAGATTTAGGACAAAGAAAAAGAAAACGCAGGTCCCTGTGACTTAAGTTTTGAGGAATAAGCAAATACTGAAGATTAGTGTAGAAAAATATTAGTTCTCAAGATAAAGTCCGCTTCTTGAACCATCTCTGACTGCAGTGCTCACTCACAATGACCCTGGAGCAGTCTGTTTGTTAGAAACATACTTTTCAAAGCAAGTGAGCAACTGAATAACATGTCACCTGGCAATCTGCTCATTTTCAGTCAGAGATTCCCAAACAAAGTATGTTCATTAGCTCTTCTTCCTCACGAGTTTTAGTGAACCAGCACCAAGACAAGTGACAAGACACCACATACTAGGCCCTACATTCTCTCCTGAATAGCTCAGCATATCATGAAAATATGTACTTATGGAAATCCCACTTGCCCTCTTATTCAAATCCATGGTCTCCACTTCCATAAGAAATAACAAATATCACAATTACCATTCAGTTTCTAGTCCCTCAACTGTTGCATTTGCCAGTGTTTGCTCAAGTTAATGTTGTCACAATTTTTTTTACCTAGTTGAGGGCCATGAAGATGATTGGAGGGATGGAACACCTCCCCTATGAGGAAAGGCTCAGAGAGTTCAGGTTGCTCGGCCTGGAGAAGAGAAGGCTCCGGGGTGACCTTACTGCAGCCTTCCAGGACCTGAAGGGGACCTACAAGAAAGATGAAGAAGGACTTTTGACAAAGGCATGTAGTAATAAGACAAGGGGTAATGTTTTCAAACTAAAATTCAACCTCAAAGAGGGTGGATTTAGATTAGATATTCAGAAGAAACTCTTAACTGTGAGGTTGGCACAGCATGCATTATCTTCTGTATCTACTGCACTGTAGCACATACAGTTTTACTTTCTCTTTGAAATCACAATTAGAAAAATTCAAAAGACTTCACTGCCTTGGCAGTTACAAATCCAACATCCCTCAGAGTAACATTTGTTCTCTATGATTCTGTTTGCTGTTTTCCCTATCTCTGCTCACCAGTAGGTGGACTCAGTCCTCACCACCTCATTGCCCATTTCCCAGTCAACAGGGTTATATTCATATTAGTGGAAAAACCAGTTTGTTTTTGATCCACACACCACCTGCTTGCACTTTAGGACACACGTCGTAGCATTAAACACATTCATCTTTCAGTAACAGGAAACAGACACCCAATTTAGTGTTTCTGTCATTTCTGCCTTTCTACTCTTCCTCAATTACTGCAAAATGCTGAGCAGCAATAGCTGCAGAACAAGTACGGAAATGTGGCATATCTGTACAACTAACAATGAATACCTGAAAAATTATCACTATTTCCTATGCTAGGTCCTGAAGTCATCTTCAAGATACCAGGTTTAGTCCCAACTCGGAGAACTGTGGTAAAAGGTGAGCATTATAGTCCCAGCTATGCATGGTTAAACTGCCAACCTTGAATCGTCATCATTTTTAAGACAATTTTAAACACACAGGTTTCTAGGTAACCTTGAGAAATAGGTTTCATTTTGAAGTTTCCAAGTATCTGTACATTTTCCCAGCGATTTGACAAGAATAATCTGCTTTAAGGCATACACTACAGAACACACTGCACACATTTTTATTTCTGTAGTTTAATGAAGACAGTTGCTTCAGAAAAGTCAAATCACCATGGGAATTGGCATCACTGTTCAGAAGAGAAACAGAGGAGTATGTTTGTACATTAAAATACATCACATTTCAAAGGCTATAAAACAGAGATTTGCAACAAGATTCACATAAGAGAAAGCTATTTAACTGGATTTGGCACAAGTTTGCATGAAAAGTAAGCCTCACCCCTAGGAAAAAAAATTGCCTCAGTAAAACTAAGTTAACAGTGTAATGATTTAAGACTTCAGGAAGAAGCACATGCTCTTCTATAAGGACTGTGTGTATTTGAAAGATCTCTGGCTGTTCAAACTAGCAATGAATTGATTCCAGTGAAGGGCCAGCCAGTCATTATTGGGGCTGATAGCCAAGAAAAGAGACTGCCTCTTCTGACAAGAGACAGAAGGCAAGCTGAAGCAGGGAAAAAAATCCAATTACATACCAGGAAAGAGGCTTTCTTTGTGAAAGAAGTCAAACACCACAAAGGATACCCAGAGGTTATGGACCTTTGAACATCTCTGAGAATAGAGATTCAACTAAACAAAGCGCCTGGCAACCTTAAGCAGGGAATGAGCTAGATAAAATCCAGAGGTTCCTTCCTATCTAAATATTATATTCCCATTAAAATATTTTTAAAAATCCTTTGTCTCAACAAGCACAGAAGCTCTTATCTTTCATGACAGTAAGGTGGCACATTAACAGGCAGTCGTCAAGTTTTCACTCCTTTGGAATATACTCAAGTCACAGATCTATTATGCAATTCCACAATCAAACTCCTCAACAACACTAGCAAACTGTTAGTGACACTTGACCATTCCTCTTCACCCTCCTCAACTTGGATGGCAGGAGACTCCAAGCAGCATCCTGTAACACTGAAAAGGTCATGCTCTTTCCAAATCTGAGAACCTGAGCAGTGCTGTGGAGACAAAGCAGTATAATCCGAGCACTCTGTGACTTCTTCAAACTCTTCTGGATGCAAGGTGTCCACTTTGAATTCGAACATTTATTTAAGCACTCATAGCCTCCTCATGCCTTAGAGGGACAAATATAACAAATTACATTAAAGTGAACACCTTCAGCCTACTTTTCACCTAAACTTGAAGATTGCAGTATTTTGGCAGGAAAAATGGATGACAAGTATGCTACTCAAACAGTCTGGTCCCATATGACGAGCTTCTTCAGCCTCTTTCTCATCGTGAGCTGTCACAGTATTAGAAAGTTGAGTTCCAGAAAGCTAACTAGAATAAATTCTTTTCAGCCTCTGGCCATGGGATTCACAAAAGTAAGCATTAGGCTTCAATTCCTTCTACGGGAATTCATATCTCCACTGAAAAACCTTTGAAAGACTGCAAAACCACCCCAAACCAGATCAACCAGCCCAAAACACAAAGGCAGCAAATTACCTCTCTAGAGAAGCAATATTAATTTTATCACCAGTAATTTCCTCTCCCATCCCATATGCAAACTAAACTTCAAAGGAGATTCTCAAGTCTCAGAAACATAGCAAGAGAAAGCCAGTCATGCGGAGACTGACTTGAAATATACCTGGTTTCAGAATGGAACAGTCTGACTACTCACGTTGGAAAACCTGGGCTCACTTGAACTGATCAGGAAGTATGAATAGCTGTGCTCAAAAGCATTAAAATAAATGCACTACATAGAAACTGTTGAGCCATGATGGAAATTCACTGTTACCCCATGATCAGCTTACCACGTCCACAGTATGGCTGCCCAGGGACGAACTCCACTGCATTCACCCAGTCTTCAGCCCCTACTCCTGCTGCTGCCAGATCTGTATTTTCATCTTCTAGCTCAGCAATAAATTCTCCAACTGTTTCAGGGAGTGATGCGAACTCTGATGGATAGATTTCTGCCTCTGGATTCACATCAGTCACTTCTTCCTGCATTAGTGGCTTGGTATGTTCATACCTAGAAAGTTAAAACACATCATGTCAACTTTCCACAAAAAAATACCTCCAGACAGCAGCCCCACGTATCGGAAAAAAAACTAACGAAGATGTGAACATGCTATTTGGAAGGAGGACCCAGCAATGGCTAAGAAGAGAAAGTCACTGATGACCCTTTATAGAGAAATGCTTCCAGTTGTGCAATCTGTCAACACTGCTCAACACAAGGTACTCCGAGATTTTGGAGAAGAGCACAGTTCTTACTTAACTAACACAAAACCATCTTCAAATATGCCCCAAACTGGTCAGTTATCTATTATACATGTGTACTGTTGCTGAATGAGAAAAATGAGATCATTCAGCTTTATAAAGAGAAAACTAAGGACAGACACTGCTGTCTCCAACTACCTCACAGGAAGCCACAGGAAAGATCAGCCAGAGTCTTCTGAGAGGTGCAGTGATAGGAAGACAGTCAGTAGGCACCAATCCAAAATGGGAAGTTACAGTTATGAGTATTAGGAAAAAAATTTTCTGTAAGAGCAGTTAAACACTAGAATGGGTGCACAATCTGCATGCTTGCAGATACTCAAAACCTGACTGGACAATGCCTTGGGTAACCTGGCCTCAGCTGGTACAGATTCAGAGATCCCTACCAACATAAATTATTCTTTTCCCGTGTCTAAGCATCTTGCCTCATGCAAATTTTACACTAAATTTGAGTACTTATTTCTAATACCTCTTTCAGCTCATTGTGGAAAATGATAATCAGAACACTTTGAGCTCTACCACCCACATTAAACAGGAAGGCACCATTTCCCTCAAAAATCTGTCTTCCAGCAACTAGGAGACTACATGGGGAAAATAAGTGACAAAATATACTGTCGTAGTCTTAGATATTTGCTGACTAATTTCAAGGACAACAGGAGGGAATTTTCTGAGATCATACAGAAGTTTGAAGTGACTGTGATTCATTTAGCTTGTGTCAGATTAAAAACAATGAAGTGTCACAGTTCCTGCATATCAAAGAGCTGCTCCTAACCAAATGTCAGCTTGGAAATCCTAGTCCTATGAAGCACAAATTTAAAATTCAAGCCTTCAGATCTCTACATTCAGCCTCCAAAGCATGTGCACCATATGAGGTGCCCAATGCAACCCAAGAGGGTGCATGAAGAAAAACTAGAACTTACTGGTATTTTCCCCTTAAAAAATACAGTAAGTTAGTATTATTATTAAGATAATAATGTGTCCTCATAGTCCAAACATCAGAGGGCCCATGTGTGGTACATGTGAGGTGCCCTGAAGGAGGAGGTGCTCCACCACCCAGGGGGCTGACAGTGGCACCCGCCTTGTCTGCTCACTTTCAGCATATTGTGACATACTGTGCTTTGCTAGTGCCCACTTAATCAATCAACAGATTATCTGACCTTGTTTTACCAAATCTGACCCTAAAGTGAACAACAGGCTTGAAAAGATGCCTGCAACTGTTGGGCTGATGACAACACTGATAATGTGAGCAAAAGCCAACAAGAAAATGTCAGAGCTAACACTTGTACCTCTACTACAAGCTCCTCATCAGCCAGACTATGAAGTAAAACAATGCCAATCTAATCAGCGCTTGAACTCAGGGGGAGGAGAACCACAGGAGAGATCAAGAAGACAATCTGAAATATGGATTTACCTTCACTGTCATTAATGAAGAACCGTGCTCTTGGTGAATACTGTACCTTGAGATATTAGCTACCAAAAGGATGAAGCCATCTCAATTAGCAAGGCATTGAAAACCAAAACATCAGAACACAAAGACAATCCTCCACAATTTTTTCCAAGATGTTTCCAGTCACGTGCTACTCAATCCAGTACTTTGCATAACTCAACAATAAGGGTTTAGAAACCTCTTTTGAGGCTTGTTACATAACAATGAAAGACAGAAAGCCATATGCCACTGGACCACTTTTTCTTCTTGCTGTGGTAAAAATGACTGAAATAACTCATGGAAATCAATATGGTGATTAAGTAAAACACACTGCCTTGTCAGCAAATATTGCTGGGAAATGCACAGAAAACACTGCTAAAAATTTGAAGAAACAAGCAGTAGAACAAATTTTGCAGTGTGGGAAGTTTGCTGTATGGCAGAAGGAAAAGTACAGATGTTTTTCACATGCCTCAGCCTATGATACTTGCTAGATTCTGTTTCAATAATGAACTAGTTTTTTGTGAGATACCAAAGAAAAGATGTACCAGTAGAGAAACATTCTCAACAAATGACTTCTTTAACAAAGACAAAAAGATTCACTGGAGGAGATATCTTCTTAATAGCAGACAATTACCTTAATAAAAACAATGATTTACAGAAAAACTGTGCAAGTTAAACCACTGAAGCAGCAGCAGCTCTGACCACAATAAGAGATTACAGGGTAAGGTTACAGGGATAGCACCCCACCAGAAATTCATCACTGCATCATTCATAGGTAAGTTATTGTAGCAAAGGAGCATCCAGAGGCACCCAAGTGGCACTAGAGAATGTCATCAATATAGACTTTTAAGCAGTCAAATGTTTACCTCAGTTATGAAGTGGAGAGCTACCATGAAAATCTTCTGTACCACACAGATGGTTTGCTGATTATCTCATGGTAAAGCACTTAAAAATTGTCACGGATGAGTTATGCATGTTTATTTCACAAAGACAAGTGCTCCAAATTTGCTGCCCTTTTCTGTGATGACAAGTCAGTGCCAGCAGTATGCTGCTGAGCAGATATCAAAAAAAAATAAAAAGACAACAAACCCAAACCAACCAAACTCAACCACATTCAAACTGTCCCTCCAAGATAAAAGTCATTCCATGAACAGAAAACTGCTTTTTGAAGGAAAATTGTGGTATGGAGACAACAGTTTGAAAATTAGGTATTTCCACCATTATGTGATTTTATTGCCAAAAACTATCCAAGTGCGTCAACAACAAAAACCTTTCATATCTTGTACACTTAAAAAAAACTTGGAAAGTGATTTCTCTAACATGTTTAAAAACCTTTCAAATTCAGAATTCCAGTGTATATTGGACCCATTTTCTAAAAATATAAAAACACAACACCTTCCAGTTAATCGGCACTAACAGCTGACTGACATCAGGAAGGTAGAAGCTTACTAGCTAAATTTGTCACACATTAGTACATGCAGCCAACAATACACTTCCTTTTGGATCTGCATATGTTTGTGAAAGATCTTTTTCAGTTACAACCACCATTAAAACCAAGGACTGAAATAAATTGAATTTAGAATGAGACCTTCAAATAACTGTATAACAAAATGTTACAGAGATTTTAAATAATAAGAAAGCCCACTGAATCAACATTACTGTCAGTAAAAAATGTTATTACTAATAGGGCTTTTCGTGACAGTAAAAATTGCTTTGGACTGTTTATAAAATATTTATTAAATATTTTTCATTTCACCTTTAATAAACCCTTTCTAAAATTGTTTTGGGTTATGTTTTATAATGTACATAACATTAGTACAGCAGTAGAAGTAGACACATACATATAAACTATAAATAAAAGTGTATGTTGGTGGGAGCTCAAAGACATTGAGCTGATGGGATGCATTATCCAAAGTTGGAAGACCACTGATCTACATGATCAAAAAAACCTAACACTGTTAGACAGAAGATTACAGAGGTTTTCTTTATTACGTTTCTTACATATAGTAACTCTTTATTAAACATGAAAGCAAAGCTAACTATGAGCTACCATATAAAATCACGATGCAAATGTTTAATCATGAATTACAGCTGCAGTAAGACAGAACGTTAAAGCTTCTGATAAGTTTTAATAAAATGAATGCTGAAATATTCCTAAGCCTTTGTAAAGTTTTGCTCCACTAGGAAAGTATCTGTTTTTCTTCTTCACAATTTCTTTTTTGTTATAATCGCAGGGGTATAATCAATTCATGGTATGCTTTCATAAAGCAAAAGTATTTTGTACAAGTAACATTTTAGAACTTACATGACAAACTCAAGTTACTTTTCCAAAATGGTAGTTTTCCAGTGTCAGAGTACCAATTCCTCAAGAGACAACACAACGAAAAAAAATTCTTACCTATTCTGGCTTTTATGATCATTTAAATAGTGTAATTCAGTTTCATCCATTCAGCTAGTCTGAATGTAGTCTCAGATTTCAATTAATCTACTCACGTTATTAATAGGAAAAATAAGAAAACTCTGGGCTGACAACTTTTATGAAAACCAGTTATCATCTTGCTTTTGCTCATTTACTTGCACAGCAAACACTGGTATTTAGCAAGACAAGAGAGTCAGTGAAAAGCTGTTTTATAAATATCTGAAGTTGCAATGGAAAAGAAAACCACTAAGATGTACTGTCTTTCCCTGAGCTCTCTAGTCAGGGATTCAGAAGGAACAGATTCCTGCAGGATGGCCAGGGGCATTTCTTTACCTGCAATGATCTCCATAAGCACAGCATCCTCGCTGGTAATACCTGCACACCGTGGCAGACTGACTGGTGGAGAGATCATGGGAGTAGCGGCAGTTGTCTCCTTCCTTGCAGACTCCATGCATGAAGTATCTGCACGAGAAGATAATGGTGAGTTAGGAGAAGCACTGAAGCTGCCGAAGTATTTGGACACTCTTGTTACTCTGTAAACCAAGGTATGCTGCATTAGGAACTGCACTAAAAAGTTACGGGACCCTGCCCCAGTACAACCATGAAAACAAGAACATCTGTGCAAAGATGAAGTCGCAGCTACTCCAGTGAACTGCAGTGCACATTTAGGGACTTGCTCTTACAAAAGCCTGGGGGGAAAAACCAAACCTGTAAAAGCAAAGTTATCCTGGGCTGTGATACTAAGAGGAAGGAGTCTTGGACCAAGCAGATTGGCACCTGTAGCCCCCTGCATCCTGACGTAAGCAAAAATTTTACAGAAACCCAGCAGTGGTACAAGAATCAAATCCAGAGACACCCTAAATCACCCAAGGTTTTAAATTAATTTTGGATTCGTAAATAATGCAATCAAATATGATTTCCTCTCCAAGAATGAAAAACATGTTTGTGATGGATAATTACATCTGACAAAACATGCACATTAGTTTCTGTGATAGAAGCCAAACAAATCAAAGCACCCTGCTTCAATACTGTGCTGCTTATCTCGAAAAACTTGGGACAGTTTCAAAGCTTTTGAGGACAGTTTCATCCATTTTAGCATGTCAAATAGCACAAGTTTAATTTAGCATATTCAATTCAGTTATTCAAGAGAACTGAAGAGTAGTTTTCAAGATTTTTTCAATTTTAACTTGGAAGAACAAGCTGCTAGAAATTCAATGCACCATAACTGCTCAGATTCAGTATGTTCAAAACTACAACTGAAAATTTCAAGTACACCTTTCCTATTCCACATAAAAGTATTAGCCAAGAAAAAAAGGGAAAAAAACTGTGTAAAAACTGAATCATTAATGTTTACCAACACTTCAGTTTAGGAAGATGCCACACTGCCTCCAGGTAACAAGTTGCAAACTCTGAACTCACTGGAAGTACAAAGACCTAGTAGACAAGAAAATCTGTGAGGATTTAGGTCTCGTACAAAACACCACTTGAGGTGGAAGGCCGAGAAGCAGATTACACCCATCTAAGCCCACGGTGCTGTTGAACAGGGCACTCCCGTTGCACACTTAGAGCACTTTGCACAGCCAGCAGAATCAGGCCCTCCAAGCAGCGGAGTGCAGCCTCACAGCCAGCACAAGAAACAGGGATCATCTTTCTGCAGCCACAACTAAAATTAGGACAGCCCTTCACAAAACATTCAAGTTGATATTCGTGGCCAGGAAAGGTGATAAAATGTTGAACTGCATGCACATCCACATAGCTATTTTGTCTACTGCATTTTTAAGAAGTCCAATAAAGCCAGTGAACAATGCACTAAATGCCATATGTAGAGCTACATCTGCAATCTAGTTTTAGGGCAATATTAAAACCTGAGGTTGAGTGAGAGCCGATAACCCTCCATGTGCAATACCACTGGTGTTTTCAGCATACTAATAAAAAAACCTCAGCTGGCTTTACAGACCACAAGCTGACACTTGTTATCAGGCTGCAATTCACACTCAAAGCACTCCAATTCACACTTCAAATCCCCTGTCTGTACCCTGTCGACAAATTAACCAGGTAAGAAATGTGATCCTATATAAAAAACCGGCAGTACAAGACCCAGATGAGGCTCTGCCAGGTGAGGTGGAGGCACAGCTACACCAGCAGGAACAGGGTGTTGCAAAAATAGAACAAGACCTGTCCCTGCTATATAACCAGCACTCTCCACCATGAGCAAAAAACACACACAACACCCCCTAAAACTCACACTCACCTACCCAACAGCATAACCCACCTACAAAGACCCACCTCNAAACAAAACCAAAACCAAATCCAACCACCGTGAAGTCATGAAACTAGAATATAACAGGAATTTCTGGCCTGATTGCTTTTAAGAAATGGGAGTCACACCGATCGGGTAAAAAAAGAAGACTTCAGGTTGTTTAACCTTTGTTCTTTAACAAGTGTTACCTCCACCCTTTGCTTATTTCCACACAGCATCGCTTCCCCCATGTGCTGGGGCAGCAACTTCACAGCCACTGGCTGGCACAGACCAGGAAATTGCTGCAATGGAACCTGACATTCCTTTTGGTGGCCCCAGGGTTATTTTTAATCTGGATCAGATCACTGCCCAACCACTCTGCACAGCCACTCTGCTCCCTGAGCCAACGCAGTGTTGGGACACCACTACAGCTGAAGTAAGTGACTGACAGAAAAGCTCCTGCCTGACACGAGGACATCAGATAGAAACTATTTGGTCAACACGACTTATGCTAAGTACCTAAGCCCCAAAATTAGATTCTCCCACTGCCTGAAAGGGAAAATGAAGCTCCAAACCCCTTTCCTTCCTTCCCAGTTTGTCAGAAAATCCTCTGCAAATGCAGACCCTGTGTAATTCTGAAAGTTGCCACAATTTATTATATTGAAATGTTAGGTTATAAAGGGAAAAAAATAAACATAAAAACACTCCCAGGCTCTAATTCATCCATCACCTTTAAAGGCCTGCAATCCTATGCAGCAAATGCAGCATTATTTGAACAAGAAGGCTGGAGTGGGAGGGGAAAAAATGTCTTTCTCTTAGGATAATACCCCAACTTCTTCCACAACCCTCCCCCTCACTGAGGAGTCACAAAGAATGTAACACTTTATATATTAAATTGCAGTGTTTGGCTAAAACATGCTTTGGCCAAGTCAAAAAAAAATAACACAGACTGCATTATTTTTGAGGTAAGATAATGAAATGTATTTTCTTTTTAAAGAGAGCACCTTTACTCACACAGAGTACTCAATTTAACCCTACTCAACAGTGATACCAGCCTCTTCATTCTGGTTATAGGAAAAAAAACATCCCTAAAACTGGGAAATGAGAGTTATCTGTCTTACACACTGACATGTAGAAGGACATCTGAAATTTTCATTTGGTCAAGTAGTCAGAGAACACATGTAATTTCACCTGAAAAAATACAACTAGATCAAGACAAGTATATAACTGGATTTTCTCTGTGTCTTGTGATGCTGTCATCCAAAAAAGCACTTATTCTGGCAGTGCTCTCTGTTTTTCCAATTCATATATATGAGTGTAATTCAGTTAAGCTGCTTGGGGAGCCAGACCAGAGAAGCCATCAGGGTCCAAGTCCAGATAATTTCCCCAGCTCACTGCAAGACTGTACAGAACATGAGTGACACCAACACATGGAACAACCAGAAAAAATTAATAATTGCTGCACTGGCATTTTATCACTGAAAAAGGTTCAACACTTGCCTAGTTATGAATGCCTTGATCAAAATGGCATATCCTGATTTTCATGGTTATTTCTCAACAGGCAGTGCTTCCTTCTATTTCTTTGGAAGCTTGAAATGTGTTTCCTGATTCAGATGTACTTTGTTCTTTATTTCAGGTTTCTGCTTACAGGTAATGCTAATTTGTTTCATCTAAGTTAGAATGTTACAGCCAACAGCAAACTTCCTTCACAAGCCAAGATGCCGGCGTGAGCAGCAGATGGGGAAGCTCGGGATAACAGCCATCTGCAGTCATTAGCTTCTTCAGGTGCCACACAGAGACCAAGAACTCCTGGGAAGAAGGTAGCAGGAAAGAGGCTAAGCAGCCACTCTAGCACAGCTCCTGGGGGCTCAGCTGTACTACGGGCTTATGAAATTCTGCTGGAGTTAGTAAAAGGGGGAAAAAAAGTTGATCTTAACAGCATTCAGCTCATTGCCTCTTCTCCAAAACCTCCTTCAGAAGTCATGAGGGGATGCAGACCAGAGCAGCCATGAAAGGGGCAATTCAGGCAGGCTGTCAGGAGGCTTGTGCCCTGCACCTTATCCCTGAATTAAACAGGCCTCACTTTACTGATGCACGCTCCTCACATGAAAAGGAAAAAATACCTGACCCAGGCTTCCAGGAAGAACAGCTAAGGTACAAACATGTAGACAACTCCCAACGTACACCACTTAGTTGCTATGGGTTTTATTTACATTCAGTTCTTAAACAAACAAGTGAAATGTAATTTGTTTACATCAGCTTGATGACTTTTAATGTCGCATGACATCTGGAAAACACAAGCACGGAACAAACGGTGTCAAGTCTCTGGAAAAAAGAGATTGGCTGTAACACTGCTCAATAAAACCGTGTAGCCATCTGAACTGGAAGGACTGAGGAACCTGGTAAGGAAAACAATTCTTTTTTTTTATTTCAAACATATCAATAAGAAAAAGATCATAACATTAAACAAGTTCTGAATTAGCTTTGTTCCCCTGCTATTTATTCCAGATTAAAATACTAGAAATTTTTACAAAACATGTGCCTTGTAAACTGCTAAACCACACAAGTAAAAAAACCACGTTTTTCGTCGTCTATTAGGGAATATGAGATCTTATATTTCACCCTAAGACTTCTAAACTTTAGCTGCAAGAAAAACAGAAGGGTAACATCAGCAAAACTGTATGTGTAGGAGAAATCAAAGTCCTTCACCATAGTCACTGTGTCTCTCACTCTGAGATATTAATTGTCCATCCCAAGGATATCACACTGGTACATTAAAACTCATTAACCAATCTATTTATCCTATCAGATATTCAAAGGAGCAGAAAGAACTTATGATACCAATTTGAAGCCTTCCAGTTACCATAAAACAGCAGTATTTCTGCACCAGCCATCATGTGCTAGCTCCTTATACTGAAGGGACTGTCTCCCAAAAGTTTTTCAGGCAGCATTTACTGTCACCCGCATGATGATTCAACTAAAAAAAGCCTGTGAACAAAAAGAATTGTGCAGTGTTACTCAAACAAAAACTGCTCTACCTCCTACACTAAAAACCCACTTTTGGAAATTTAACTCCTTCATCTCACTGTTAAATCTTCCGGCTCATCTATAAAGGTAGAACAAAATTTAATAGTAAGAAACATATCTTCCTAAATATGAATATATCATCTTGAAACCAAACCTAGAAATCAAAAATTGTCCAGAAGGGCAAGTCAAGGTAACTAATTTCACTTTAAAGCCTGAGTAAAGCTATTCTCCCTCCAACTTGAATGGTCTCATAAAAATTAATAAAGCAAGCAATGGGATAACTAGCAGGATTAGCCAAAGAGAACAAAGAATGGAGACGTTCACTAGCTCTAAGGCCGAGATCCCATTGTTTAAGCTCAAATTAAAGCACATTAATCATTACAAAAGAGTGGCTTTAGCTTCCCACTCGGCCTGAGTGTTTGCAAATAAATACATTCCCTAGACTCTCTGCACTGCAGGACACTGATGAACTTGACTGCTTCTGTACTATGGCAGTCACTGTCTTCAATAAATTGATCCTGCATCTATACCTATTCTAGAGCTGTCTCACGAATCCAATTTGCCTAATTGAGCCTTTCGGTCTTCAGAAATGATGAGGCAAACTCGAAGAGAGGGAGCACTGACCTTGTGCCTCACTCAAAGCCGAGCTAAGCACGGTTCCCGGTCATTTCCTCATCCCCGGCATCAAACATTAACCCGGGGATCCGCAGGCAAACCCTGAGAGCGCTGCTGAAGGGCGCTTCCCGAAGGGAAGCATTACCTGGGCATTAGCCAAAATAGATGTGCAACAACAGCGAGCGGGGACGCTTTAAACCCTGCAGGGCACGCGAAACAGCCACAGCGAGGGAGCTCCCTGCGAAAGCCGAGCAGCGGCTCCCATGCTGCTGCTGCAATCTGCCGTAGAAACAAACGGGAAAAAAAGCAAGGAGAAGAGATATAAAAAAACCTCCGTCAAGATCTAGAGCCTCTGCCTTCCTAACCAAGGGATGGTCCTTTTTGCTTCCAAGTGACTCAGAATTTATTTGCCCACAAACACGTTATATGTAATTTAATTCATTTATTTAAATAAATAGATTTTTAAAAATCAGGAGACGCTCATCGATGTTAATCTTGGATTATCACTTGTTTTCATATTAACTAATAAATGTCTACGTTCACAAAATTGTTTTAAATTCCCTTCTGCCTGCCAACCGACCAGCAGCACAGGTTTAAAAATAGCCCATCTGGCAAGCTTTAAAACACGCAGGACGGCTTGCATAACCCCAGAGAGAAGATTTATCAGAAATATAGTTTAAAAGAAAACACGGATAGGAAATGACGCAGCACACAGAACCTCGATGTGACACAGGCAGGGCCACTTCGCACATTCTGCAACATGTCACGACCTATTCCTGTTCTCCGGTTTAATAAACAGTTTTCGCTATATCAGTGACGAGTTAATTCCCGATTTTAAATTTCGATTGAAACGCACGAGAATTTAAATGACGTCGCATTTCCTGCTTTGTCGCGCTTTGCGGAGCGCGGCCGCAGCGCTTCCTTTCACAGCGCGTCCTTCACGCCGAGCCCCGCGGGCCTGTTCCCGCACAATGACGGGCGGCCCGCGCCTCCTGGAGAAGCGGCGGGAGCGCTCCCGACGCCCCGGCGCGGCCGCCGCCGGCGCTAGGCCGCACGGACCGCCCTC